>SRSM01000432.1:0-69476 GCA_019593545.1 Apocynum venetum
TGAATGTCAAAATTACTAGGGAAAGCAATAGTATTTTTTCCGTTGATTTTTTTTTAATTAATAAAGTTCCAAGGGGATATTTTCATTGTTAGAGGCATTCGAAATCAAATATAGAGCATATGCATGCTTCTGAAAGAATAAATGAAAATTTAGATTTATGGTAATATGTGGCTTTTATCAGTAGATTTCTTGCAACATTAGCACTCTGAGATTTGGTAAATGAAATATTTGAGATTGTCTACTTGGGCTGGTATTGACAGTTACTTTTGTTTATTTTTCATGGATTGCTATAAACTTTCAATCCTTTCATTGGTCAATGTGCAGGTTGACAAACTAAAGGTTTTATCAGAATCTCTGGTTAATTCAGCATCTAAAGCTGAAAAACGAATTTCAGATAATAGGTTAAATATTATACAGTCCTTTTCAACTATGCAAGGATATTTATTTGCACCAATATATGTGTGACAAAAATGTCTTTCAAAAGGCCTTTCATAGCTTCAAATTAAAGCCTGGAATTAGGAGATAGCTTTCCAAGGCAAAACTTGTCTTCATGTATGGGAATCTGATTAACATATGCTTCTTGAATTGTTTCTGTGGGCTATAGACCAAAGTAATGCTGATAATTTCTTATCAATATATTCTCTTCTTCTCAAATTAGCTTTTTATGTTATGTTCTCTTTTTATGTAAATTAACATTTCTTTTAGGCACAAGAGATATAATTGCATTGCAGCCTGTACTTCAAAACATTCCAGAACAATGATAACTTAGCAGGGTGCTTTCTTTTGATGGACAGTTAATGCTTGATATTATATGTATCTTGTCTTCACAACTTGCTGAGATCAGTGAAAGAAAGTAATTTGTCTTGATAGTTTCTCAGTTGACCCAGTTCCACTGGTTAGATTGGGTATAGGATTAATGAGCTTATATACTTCTTTAAGTAATTTGCTAGTGACAAGTACTTGAAACTTGGCTGGAAAAGATGATAAGAACTTTTAGATTAGCCCTTAAAGACTATCGGGGCATCTGTGTGGATATCAACTTGAATAAGCTCTTATTGTTTGCAAATGTGAAAACTTTTTGCTGCGGTGAGATGAGAGTGCCACGTTTTTCTAATTGCAAGTGTCCCTTGATAGAAGTTGTCTTGGCTCTGTTCTTAGAAACTTCTCTTTTCCATTTTGTAAACAGAATTCAGAGAGACGAAGCTCTTAAATTTCAAAAAACTAAAACCAGTGAAACCAGTGAACTTGAAAAGGTAAAATTCTTTAAACCATTTTTTTGGTGAATATTCTTTAAACCATGAGAATTTCTCTGTCATTTAAACCTACTTTGCACATGTGTTTTTCTGCAGAAAGGTTGGATGCCTTCACTAAATATCTTATTTGTGTTGGAAATCTATGGCTTGATAATTTCTGAAGTATCCTTATTCTTAGGAGATTGCCATTAGATTGTTATTAAAGGAACATCAGTGCCAATTGTTTTTCCTGCAAATTATCTTTAGCTTGTCGAGGAGTTTATATTATGACTGCAAAGATTATGTTCTACTAACATATGCATATACTTAGGATTTCAAATCCCATTGGTGTTCACTTCCTATTTTGAAGTAAATATAAAAAGAAAGGAAATATGTCCATTGTTTTTTTATTTTTATCTGTACTATTACTCAATGAGCAAAACTGCTTTCCATAAAAAAGAAAAAGAAAAAGAAAAACAAGAGAGCAAAACAGCTGTACAGAGGATCTGATTACATGTGTATCCTAATCTAAGACTCCTCCATTCCACCAATTTTAAAAGTAAATGCTTCAGAAGTGACTTCTGTTTCTCGGGATTTTAATTATGGGTCCACATGCTTGCAATTTTCTAGCATATAATAGTTTATTTCTTCTCTTAGTTTGCTGATATGGAAAGAAGCATTTAATACACCTGAGTTGTGTTTTTCAGGAAATGGCAGCTGAAATTGTAGCACTAGAAAGGCAAAAGGACGAACTTGAAGCCAAGCTGACAAAGGTACTTTTGACATTGTCCCCCCTCGGTGTATTTAGAAAACAAAAAAATGCTCTTTTGTGAAAAAGATGTTTGAAGTTCCTTGATGATTCCTGGTTTGTGTAGTTGACCATGGATATGTCTCATAAGTTGGACACTTGGGAGTTATTGGAAATTTATAGATACTCAAAGGCCAAAATTTCTATATGGTTAATCATTGTACGGAATTTGACCATTATTATAGGTTATTCCCGTGTGATTAGCATGTTGTGGTAATTAAGTGGCTGTTTAGGTAAATGCCTACTTAACTTCTACACGAGTTCGGTTACACAATGCCAGAGAAGAAAGAGAGCAGTTTGATGAAGCTAGCGATAAGATTGTCCAGCACTTCAAGATGAAGGTAGGCCGTTCTAAGCATGAACTTCTGAGATTATTCATTATTCTTTATTTTTTCCTCCCAAAAAAGAAACTGTTCTACTATATGATTCTAAATTTAGGAGGATGAACTATCAAGATCTATTGCTTCATATAGAGCAGAAGCAGATGCTTGCAATGCTTTCATTGATTTCCTGGAAAAGGCATGGGCTTTCCAGACTGCTTGTACTGCAAAAAAAGAAGAAGCAAGTCAAGTACGAAATTCTTTCCTTTCTTCTAGTGCCTTCTGTCTCTGCCTTCTTTAAATTGATGCCATTTGGCGTATCTTGCATTTACTTTCAATCCCGTCCTTTGGTCAAACGTGTTGTCATCACTCTGGTTGACTGATCCGTAATTGCTGTGTCCTTTGATGCCTTTCCCAGTGATGAATTGGAGAGGTACGGAGATTATTTGTTAACTTGGCTATTCAACTATTGTCTTCGTACAAGGTACGTGTTCATAATTGCTATAGATTTATGGCATTTCTGTAGTATGGTTGGTTTTCTCACCAGCAATTTGCTTTCTTCACTACTTAGGATGAGCTGGACCAGTCTATTCAATCCTATGAAAAGCTGGTGGAGAACTTGAATGGGTATCATATTTCACTCATTTAAAACCTCTACGGAAAGATTTTCAACCTTCTTTAAATATTGCAAATCTTCCAGGTGGGAGTCTCTTCCAAATAATGAAAAGATGGATGCATTTAATACAAGGAAAACTCTAGAAAGAATGTACCTGAATGCAGAGTCCAAGGTATACATTTCTCAGGCACAGAAGTTCGTGCATAATCATGTAAACAAGAGCTGATCCTTACGGGGTTTAACTAGATAAGCAATGAAGAAAAGCATTGTGCTCCTTAGAGTTGAACCCTCTAGAGGTTAACTAGAAATAGTTTAGGAGAAATGTGTCTTTTGAGTTATTTTTGGTTTGTGATCAAAATCATTGCCTGCTTTTCTTTCCAATTCCTATTGATTATGTCTTTACTGTCATTTCTTGCGCAATTTTCAGTTCACAACCATGTTTAGCATTGTGGAAAGGTTAAGGAGACAGTTTTACGCTCCGGGCGAGGGAATATTTAGGTGACTTTTTAATACTTTTTAAATTTATTGTTATTACATGTAGCCCTAGATTTTTGCAGGCAATAAATGCTCATGCTTGCCAGAAAAAATGACCAAAGAGTGAATGCATTACTTGATGCTCTTGAGAAAATGAAAGGTGAATTTGATTCCATTGAAAGACCAACTCTGGAAGTTGGGACTTGTACAACAAAAGCAGAGACACCATCAAAGGTGAGGCTCCAAAAATGTCCTTGTTTAACTCCTCGAGGAATATAATATAACTTGGAATCTGGTCAGGAAGCGACTTCACGAAAAGGGACATCAAATGGAGAGACTACAGTGCCAGACAGTCCTAGTAGTCTGTCAACAAGGTCTATGGAAATATTGGAGTATAAGATGGATGAATTTATCGACTCACCTTCAACAGAAGGGAAGAAGATGCTGGACCCAATGGTACAACTCTCAAAACTAAATCTGGAGTTGGAACTTGAGAATCACAGCAGAGATAACTCTTCCGAAGAGCTTAAGGACTGGGAGTTTGATCACATGGAGAAGAGCTAATCATCAGGCTAATGAGCAAGCCAACGAATATGCGTAGTATCCCCCCAGTGGCATGCAAATCATGAAGGATGCACGGTAAGATTCCTCTTGCCAACTCATCTATCCATCGGTTGTCATTTGTTGTACATAAAATTAAAACGGAGCCCCATATTTGTCAACCTAGGTACATCTACGCTCGCACTTTTGTGACACATTTATTGCATTTTGGACTTGCTCAGGTGTGCAGAAAATCTGGATGATGGAACTTGCTGTGTTTAGTTGGATGTTGTATGCCCCTTCAAGTTGTTTGATGTAACATTTTCTGGATTTCTTTAATTCTTTTGCTTGTCCAGAGATGCTTTATAATGTTGGAAAGACACCTCCTTTGTCAATGCTAATTGACTAAGAGTGAAATCATTGAAAGCCTGATAGAGTTAATTGTTATGATCTTGTATCTCATGATATCTGTTTTCTTTGTTGACTCTGAATTCCCTTTCGGCAATTGATTTTTCACTAGTACTCACCACTCGCTAGAACAATGTGAGATCAGATCTGTACAAGAGTCTTCTTATTTTGGTATGCCAGGGCCACCGTCCACAGCTTTCTCTTGCTTTTGGAATTGATATTGTGATGGAGAGGTACTTGAGAGGCCTAAAGGCTGTTCCTGGAATCATACTTTTGGGACTCCCATAAAGTTTGGCCCTTTGGGGACTGCACAGTCGGCCTCTCCTTCTCTCTCTCTCTCTCTCTCTCTCTCAGTTTTAGTTACTACTTTCTACAAAGCAAGAATGCTTTGGTCAGAGTCAGACTTGAAGCTTTTGGATTTGTCAGATGAGCTCATGTGCCCAATCTGATGTAAACTACCCTACCCAGTGGGAGGGGGTGGGTGGTCTGGTGGGCTTACTTGACCTTCACCTTTCAGCTACGAGTCTCTGGTAAAAGCACACCAATCACATTCTGTACAAGTGCTTTCTTGTTTTTTTTCCTCCTTTTTGCTAAATAGTGCTTTCGCCTTGGTTGGCCAAATCCATTTTATATGAAGGAATGCGTGGGTTTGAATTTGAAAGGACCTTGAGAGACATACAAGGGTATCCAAACAAAAACCTCGAGCTTGGGATACAAAGAACCTTTGCATAGTTGAACGTGCACACAACGTGGTTATAAGTAGTAGGGTCGAACAACTTTGATTGATATATCGAAAACAGTAAAAAAGACGTCCGCGTTTCGATTGACAGATCTTATGTAAAATGCAAAACAGGAAACACAATCCTATTCCGTCCGCATCATATTAATAAATTTTTGACTGTAAGATGCAAGAAAACCGAGCATTTTTGGACGGGTTGCTCTCCCTTTCCGTTAATATATATATAGATACATTTGCATATGTGTGTTAAAAAAATGTGCATATAATAAATCTTGTACTGCTGCTGTTGCAGAGAAGAAGTGGGTTTTTGCAGACTGCATGCACGTTTCAATTCTCTTTTTTTTATTTTTATGATTCTTTTGGGACAGTAATTTTGATTTCTTATAAACTATTTTCATGTTAATTATGGTGCACACTCTCACTTTTCAATTCTTAAGAGGGTTTTCGGGACAGGCGCATACCGCAGGCCTGATATATTTTTATATCCAAGTAGATTGAATATTAGCCTATTTTATTCTTGCATTTGAGTACTTTTTCTATGCATACATAATTATTATATTGAGTATATATAGATATCAAATTTTCTCTTTAAAAAAAAAAATCAAATTTTCTTTGTCCTGCTTGCCCATCTATCGTCACCAACTGCGATTATAGATTTAAAGCATATACGGTTTTATTTTAAAAATTCTAGCAAATCGAAATTTTGGGTAACTTTTGTCAAAAATACAACAAGCATACCGCCGTCTGTGGGAATCGAACCCACGACCACATGGTTAAAAGCCATGCGCTCTACCGGCTGAGCTAAGACGGCCTTCAATTCCAGTCCTGCAATTAGGCCAATTCCTCATTGCCAGTTGGATCTAATGTCTCTATTAAGATGCAATCAAATGTTGTATCGTACTTTGGTATCTTTTCCCTCTGGAGAAATATGAAGCATATTGGGTACATATTGAAAGGTTCTGCAAAAATTATCTATAGATTTATTTTTTTAAAAAAAAATGGCATTGTATATCCTTACAATTCTTTATACTTTTCTTGCTTGGCACCATCTCTACTTTAAAGGATACTCTGCTCTTCCCTCTGCCCCGAGTAACAGCAAGCTCAGCTCCCCATAAGCATCACACACACACACACACACACACACACACACGCACGCACACAAGCTTGCAACAGAGGCAGACATGTACGAAACACAAGATACAGTCCGATCACATGAAATGGCCACAAATCTTGCTTTATGTCACAATGCAGATGAAGATTACATAGATATGGATGTAAGTTCCTGTTCTAGCTTCTTTTCTAGTGCAGCAAACTCTTCTCCACAGAGCAGGGAGTTTGAGTTTCAAATGTCCTCAGTTTCTCGTGAGAGAGATTCCACTACTTCACCAGCTGATGAGCTCTTCTACAAAGGAAAGCTTCTTCCGCTTCACCTCCCTCCAAGGTTGCAAATGGTCCAAAAGCTTCTCCAAAGTTCCACCACTAGTTTTGAGGTCACAAAAGAGACTTTTCTTGAAGATGAACAACGCAGCAACATTAATCCCTTCTTCCATAGTACCACGCCCTCAACCAATACCAGCACCCCTTTAGAATCCTGCAGTATATCCCCATCTGAATCTTGCAGGGTGAGTTGTGAACTTAATCCAGCTGAGTACTTCTTTGAATGGTCTACTGAATTGAGAAGTTTCATCAACAACCATCCAAAGAAGTCCTGGTCCAAGAAGCTTAGATTGATTAAGCAGTCTTCTATAAGTCAAAAGCTCAAGGCTTCAAGGGTTTATCTCAAATCATTATTTAGCAAGTCAGCTTGCTCCGACGAATCTTGTGCCAAAGCAGCCTGCAATTTAGAAGCTGAACAATTTGGAAAAGCTCGGGACTTTTCCAATAAGTACATTAAGGTAGCCAAGGAAGCCCCATTTGGATATATTAGAAGAGGGACAATCCCAGCTCCTGCTAGTATGGCAAAGAGCATTGAGAAAGAGGCAATGGAGGAAACAATCACCCAACATAGGAGCTCATTCTCGGGGGCAATCAAACGCCATTCTCCATCAAAGTGCTTGTCATCATCTTCATCTTCTTCTTCATCTGGTGCTTCTTCCTTATCATCTTCCTTTTCGATAAATTCAAATGTTCTTTATGACTTGCAATTCCTCAGAAGGAGCAGCAGTGCCACTTTAGAGATTGAGGGCTCAATTGAGGCAGCAATAGCCCATTGTAAAAGCTCTCAACAGCCTTTTAATTCGAGATATACATTAACTGATTCTGGGTTTTGCTCATTGTCTATTTCCAAGATTGCTCCTAGTAAGAATCAGGAGAAGGAGGATTTCTGTAACATTTGAATAGATTTTCATTTATTTTTTCTCATCAAAGGAAACAAAGAAGATTTTTGGAGTGAAATCCATATCTTGCTATCAAATTCAACTTCAGTATGATTAGATTCTATACCAGAGAGTTTCAAGTACATAAACTGAAACTGTGTATAATGATTTTACACCTATCTTCAATCTGTCTATTTGCTTTCAATTGGATATCCAGACATCCTCTCACATGTACTTCTGCAAATACTGTGACAAGCAGTACCATAATTTGTCTTCAAGAACCATTTTACTTTTCATAACCAAAAGGAAAAAGAAAAAGAACATGTTTAAATATTGAGTAAATGTAATTATTACTGCAAACCCTCGATTCTGAACTCTTTGTTGGGTTGACAAAAAGGAAACCCTTTATCTAAGCTTTAGGAGGTACACACCATCAAAGGGGAAAAGGTAAATGGCAAAAGAAAAGAAGGAAAAATACTTCACCTTTCCGGATGCTTAAGAAAAATGAGTTTCCACACAGACCTGGATGATGGCTACCTTTTTCAGGAAAGTAGCTTTTATATAGTCCTTATCGTCCTCTACAACTCGATTTTTGTGAAAGTATTACGAGGTTTTATCCCTAATTTTACAGAGCCTGCAAGTAATACCCAACAACAGTACTTACCAGATAAAGTTGCTCAGATTGCCTTCACAATTGGGCCAGTGAAGTTTGTGTTCGATTTCTAAAAGAGAGGTACTCTCGAATCATAGGATTTTCATTTTTTGTTGTTCCCAAGGAATGTCCGTGTTTTGAAACTCATTCTTTTTTGTCCAGGTTTATTTGATTTTTCAAATCAATTAAGAAAATATGATTTTGTTAAAAAAATTTGTATTTTTTATAAAATATCATTATAACATTTGAGCATTATAAGTACTATTAAATTATTGAAAAAATGTTTTTTTATTAATTAAATGCATTTGCCAAAAAATCTATTCACCAATTATTATTCAAAATGTAATTAATAATCTCATTTTAAATAAGATTATTTTAATCAACTAAGAAATTTTTTTTTCTTAATAAGAAAATAAGTTTATTTGAAACAAATAAAAAATAAAAATAAATCTATCAAATTGAGATGTAAATAATAGTTTTAAATAAGTGTTAAATTAAGTATTACAAAAATAAAATGTTCAATTCAGCAAAGAAACAAAGGTAGAAATATTATGACAAACTCCCAGGCATGAGCACAGACAGCTTCAAGATAATGCATCATATAAATAAATATAGTCAGAAAATATGGTCTGGACTTGGAAACATAATTTTCAGCATGCAATAAAATAGACCTTTTATTTATTTATTTATTTTTTGCTATGTAGAAAAATAGACCTTATGCGCTTATGACAAAACAACACTTGATGAGAACGTATTATCCTGACTCATGCCACAGAGTCAAACAAAGACTACATCATCAAATATTCTGTAGACAATTGTAGATGGCACATAAATTTTCTTTATTTTCATGCTGAGAATGACTATGCTGAAAGAGAGGCACCAAACATAATTACATAACCCCTTAGATATAGCAATTAGAATGTTTAGCATAATTCTCTAATGGAACAGTTTAGATGAACACCTGCCTGGAAGTCATAAACTCATGTAGCATACCTGGACACATAATAGGATCAGTCCACCAACTGTGATAGCAAGCTGAGAAACTACAAGAAATGAAAAGCAGCATCTTGACAACATAAAATTACACGTGGAAAATATGACTTATCGTCTCAGTAGCAAATTCACACTTCGCATCAGAAAAATGCAGTATCCAACACTTAGCTTCAATTGCATATTTTCTCTGGTAGTTTTTCCTCCAACTCCTCCTCAAATCATATGATGGTATTGGTTTATCTCCATTGGATTTATGTTTAGTGTAGATCAGCATATTTAGACCAAACAACAGTTGAAAGATTCACATTGGAGTATTCATCATTCAATGACCCAAGTCATTGAAATGAACTGCAGATACTGGACAAAAGCCCACTTGATTATATCAGAATGGAGCCTGAACTTCAGGATGTGATTTTCCTAATTTTCTAGCTGCTGAGAGCTTAGCCCAAATTCACTACTAAATGGGTTGGGGGAGCTTCATTCCCATTCCCCGACTCCACCTTAGCAGTTCCAACAAAAGGCTCTACGCCAGCAACTGAAGATTTGTATATACAACTTTTATTATTGAACATACATGCGGTAAAAGTGTACATATGGGCCAAGCAGAAATCAAATAGCATAGAGCTTCTTATGCTCATTATCAAGAATCTCAGACTCTGACACGACTGATGCACACCATGACAGGGACTTGCTGCTCCGTCCTGACCGGTGGAGGCTCCTCAAGTTGGCAGCCTCTAAGCGATGAATGATTACCAAGTAACACAATGTTCCCAATGTTGTAACCATTATTAGGCTTCCCAGAATTGTTATTCCGATAGCTAACCATCTTGCCTCGTCTCCCACAACTATATAGCACAGTGCAAGAAAAGCAATGGATACAGAAACACATGCCAACCACATGAGCTTGTTCATTATTGCCATCAGTTCCTTCTTTGCCTTCCTCTCTACCACTACTACAGAGGTCTGAACCACAACAACAGCTAACGAAATGAAGAGTGCAAGTGAGTCAAATATGAAGAATATTTTGAATTGAGAATTTGGAGCAATGTTTGCTTCTCCCAAAGAGAATCCAGGAGCCACATTTTCAGGTTTATTAGCATACTGGGCAGGAAGAGTGAAAATTGCAGCAAAGGCCACAGTAGCAATGAGAACAGCAACAATGGTGGTAGAATTTATAGCATTATTAAGTCCTCCTTCATGCTTCTTGTTTACTCGCTTGCCTATAGCCTGCACCTTCTTTTGTGTTTGACGCGAGTGCTCAAGCTGGTCGTGAACCTCATGCTTTATGTCACTAACAGTTTGTTTTACTTCTCTTGTGCTTGCTGGAGGCAGTTGCTTCATCAATTTTGCATTTTGGACTCCATGCTCTTGTAAAATGCTGGCTATATCTGAATGTCCATTTTTCTCAGCAATGTCAAAAGCAGTCTCCATATTTTTATTAATGGTATTTGCGAATGGTCCCATCTGCTTTAGCAGAGCCTGAACAATCTGCATATTAGAGAATACAAGAAGCAAATTAAATTAAAGAAACAGTCAAGAATCATCTCTCTCTTCCTGTTCAAAATCCTCCCTCTTACTAGAACACAAAGTATGCCTCCCGTTTTCTTGCATAGTTAGAGTAGTTGTACTCATCGTTCCTACCAAATGAAATTTGTTAGAGCAGAAAAACTATAGTCACCTGCTTGCGACCTTTTCGTGTTGCTATGTGCAATGCAGTATTGCCCTTTGTATCAACCATTGTAGCCAAAGCAGAGTTGAAGGAAATAAGCTCATTTACAACCTCAATGCCGTGCCCCTTGACTGCCATATGCAGAGCTGTTTGCCCTTTCTTGTCAATCCAATCTACAATCCTCGGTTCTTTGCTTAATAGGGACTTCACTACATCTAAGTGTCCATTCCTGGCAGAAGAATGCAATGCAGTTTTACCATTGTTTCTAGTGATGGTAGCCAGGCTGCTGTGTCTGTCTAACAGGAAATTGACCACTTCAAAATGGCCTTGTGCAGCTGCAGTGTACAATGATGTGGTGTTCGATTGATCAAGTGTTTCTGATAGTTGAGGGATCGCTTCTATGAGGATCTTCAACATTTCTGCAAAAGGAATCTATTTCATGAAGTTCACAAGTTGTTCTATTATCATGCTGTTCTGATAAAAAAAATTTGTCATTGTACAAGGAACCCACAAAAAAACACACACACACAGAGTTAATGATGCTGTTGTAGGTGGTGGATGGAGTGTTTGAAGTTGTATTGTATATATTCTCACCTAGATCCCCTTGCTTGGCAGCAATATGAAAAGCATCATATCCATTTCTAGATTTAATGCCAGCACAACTGATGTCATAATAGGGGAGAATCTCTTTCACCAAATCAACATAGCTATATTCAGCAGCTACATAGAGGGCAGTTTCACCTGCTTGGTTCTGCTTGGACAACAACTCCCTTAACTCTTCAGCTTCGCTGGTAGTAATAATCTCCAGTGCCAATTCCAAGTTTCCTGATCTTGCCGCTGAATGCAAAGGGGAATCATCTCGCTTCCCTGTCAATTGCTTCACCATCTTCTTGCCGCGAAAGCTCTGCTGCCTTGATACTTCCATCACTTGCAACGAAATTTTGCAATTATCCTATCAACCCTAGAACGAATTTTACTGTTTTGGAAACTAATTTCTGCAGTACTCTAATATCCTAAACAAAATAATTGGTTCTCAAGAGAAGAAGGGTGATTTCCTCCACCTACTACTTTGAAGAAGAGCCAACTCCTTACAGACAATCAGGCTAATGATAGAGACACTCTGGGTACCAGATTGTTTGATGACTCCAAAGTCAAGAGAAAAATGGGCAAGAACCCTTGAAAATTGATCTGAATGGTTGCTTGTTGCTGAAAGCTTACAAGAAACAATCATTTATGTGAATTGCCAATGACATTTGATAGTGTATTCATCCAAAAAAAAAGAAGAAAAAAGTGTCAGTAAATATTGAAGATGAATTGAAATAGTGGTTGCTGCTCACTGGAAGCTTGAAAGTTAAAAGAAATGCGATTTTCATGAACCCCACATTGGAAGTATTGTGGGAAATGATTAAAACTTTGCCGTAGTTTATAGGATCAAAAGATATACCCAACGTGTCTTCATTTGAGAATCAAGTGGGAACTGGGTAAAGGAGGGAGTTGACTAGGCCACTAGGCAAATAAAGCAAGTCAACTAATAGCCAATGAATACTTTAATTCTTTCTTGTTTTTTTCCTTTTTTTACTCCTTTCCTTTCTTTTAGTAGATTGAAACCACTACTAATTATTACAAGAATAAAGATCCTATATTAGTAATTTTGCATGTGATTATAAGTGGTGTTACAAAATTTAATAATTACTTTATTAATCTTTCTTAATGCGACTTTCAAATTTTAGACAATTCGATGGATAATTAGCCAATTTAATTAATATCGTTTGATGTTTTGGTTTTTTTTGCAATTTTTTAGTTAAATTGGTCCTTATATTTTTTTTTATTAGTCACGTTGTTATTAAAATTAGGTAAAATGTTAGTTGAAATTTAAATTCATTCAAAGGCTTATCTACCTTTTGATATAAATTGAAGCACACTTTTTATCGCTCCAATTAATCAAATTTCACACTTTCTACCTTCCAAATTAACCATCTTCTCTTCATTTTTTCTAAATTTATGGGAGGTAAATGAGTTTTGAGAATATTAAAATGGAAAATTTGAGAAAAAATTACTTGACAAAAGGATTATTTGTGGTGATAAAAAGTTTATTTTCATTTTTACCTCTAAAAAATAGGTGGATCATTGAGTGAATTTGAGTAGTTTCAATTAAAATTTTGATCAAAATGATCAATGTGTATAAAAAAAAAAATACAATGACCAATGTGACTAAAAATATATAAAAGGCCATCACTATTAAAACACCAAAATACTAAATTGACTAATCATCATTTATTTATAGGATATTTAAAATGTCTTATATTGAAAAAAAAAAGTAGAAGTGGAAACGTTAGTCTAACCTAATATTGATGGTTATTGGCTAATTTCGCCAATGACGTGGCTCTCGACAATCTCACCCAAATTGGGATAAAAATGTTAGTTTAGACCAATGAGAACCACTAGATAATCTCGGATGTCCAACTGAGACTAAAGGCCTTAAAGATCACGGATAGTGGTACCTATTATCAATCTAATGAATTTTGGGAATGAACCTTCAGTGCGACTGATCCAAAATCCATCTCTTGTATTTCCAAATGGATTTTACAGCCATCAAGGGGCTGGTGAAAATTACATCAAGAAGGTAAATTTCTCAGGGGGCTGTGACTATATGTACATCAAGTTATAATTACAACATTAGACACATGATCCGTTTGCCAAAGGCAAGGACCATTTTACTCTATTATGAAAGGCATACTACATGTACATTTCTGCAGTGGCAATTATCCAAGAATATTAATTACAATGATCACTTAACTCCGACTGGCATTGGTGCTAGAAAGAGCTCTTACATTCACTCTACAGGGTAGACAACCTGCATATTGTGACTTGTATTCCACCTTTCTTTATCCAATTGGAATCCATATAAAATCTCATATAACATCAAACATGGCCAGAGCCAAATTGAGGTATGCATCAGATTGCATATATTGGCTTTATCTCACTCTCTGAATAATCTGAATGATGCCATGAATTGGCACTCTTTGAGTACTGCTCCCTCTTCCTTACCTTCCTTATCCTTCTTGATTTCAGAACATAGTAAGTCATGGAGCCTAAAACCCCTGCCATAATAACTCCACCAATGACATTTACGAGAATAGCAGCCCACCTGTAATGCCTACCAATAACTACGTAAGAGGAAGAAAGAAAAGCCACTGTAGTGCAAATGGAGGCCAACCACATTAGCTTGTTAATCACTTCAACAACCTTTCTCTCAGATTTTATCTCACCCCTGACCACTGTAATTTGTACCACTACCACGGCCAAGGATGTAAAAAGGGCAACAGCATTAGATAAGAAGAAGATTTTGAAAGGCAAGGTGCTCACCATCACAGCCTTTCCCTCGTTATCATCACCTCCAGGAACTGTGAAAATAGCAGCAAACGCAACAGTTGCGAAGAGCACAGCTACCACGGTGACTGAATTAGTGGCATTGTTAATTCCTTCTCTGTGGAGCTTCCTGAGTTCTTTGGCAATGCCGTTCATGTTCATATTAGTCTTCCGAGCTTGCTCAAGCTGGATGTGAACATCTTTCTTTATTTCTCTGACAGTCTTCCTAAGCTCATCACGCGGCTGGTTTAGATCATTAGCTCTTACAGCACCAAAACGAGTTAAGCAATCTTTTATATCAGCAATGTCCTCCGAAAGAGGAAGTCCCTCAGCTATGTCAAGAGCAGTCTTGTGGTCTCTTGTCAAGGCATTGACATTTGTATCACGGAGCATCAAGAGCGAGTTCACTATCTGCAATAGGTTAAATTCCCTCATATTATTTTGTGCACAAGTTACCATACAATATTTAGATTATTCTATTTGAGGACCTTTTTCCCCCTTCCCCATACCCCCATGCAGATAGAGGTTGTTGGATGCAAACTCCAGAGAGATGCATTTGTAAGGACATTTTAGAATATTAACTAAATGGATGACGAAACTATTTTAAAATCTAGGGAAGTCATAGCCCTTGCTCACCACTCATTGTTTGGCAGCAGACCGCAGGCTTAAAACTAGTGAGATACTTTCTCAAGGACTACTGCTGATATGAGGGTCCTACTGTATCTATAGATTTTTCCTTTTCCATTGTAAGTGACCTCTATCTCTTTCCGTAATATGTTACTGTAAGAGACAGACATTCCATTCATATACAACATTCACTTCACAGATATCAGTTCCTTCCGAAAGGTTGCAACTGAAATTCTCAGAGCTTATAATCTCAACCATTTACATCCCCAAGAAGAAATTATGTAGGGCGTAATTGATCCCACTAGAGGTTGGCAAGAAGAGGCCCTGCTGAAACAAATTAACATCCTACCAGTAAAGTATCAGGAGTAACTCATTCAAATGAACAGTGAATATATTTCAAAATAATGTATTTAGATAAATAAAGCAGCAGAAGGTTCGGCATTGATTTCTTTACCTGTGCCCGTTTTTTCCTTGTGGCAACATGTAATGCAGTATTGCCAAATTTATCTGGAAGCATGACGATTGCTGCATCTGCCTGTAGAAGCGACTTCACAACTGGACAACTTACTCCTTTAACAGCCATGTGCAATGCAGTCTGCCCCTTCTTATCCGTCCTTCTTGCCAATTGTGGATCCTTTTCAAGCAATGCTTTTACAATCTCCATGTGCCCCTGACGAGCAGCAAAATGTAATGCATTCTTTCCGTTGGATTTTGATATCTCTAGTGAGCTAGAATCTCTTAAAAGCAATTGATTTACAACAGCTACATGACCTCGTGTAGTTGCGGATATAAGAGGAGTTGCATTTGATTGCCCCACTGTTTTGCACAGCTCTGGATCATGCCGTAAAAGTATCTCAACAATATCTGCAACAAAATAATGATCAAACTTCTCCATACTGGTTTCTAACTAAGAAACGTGTAGCCCTTCCAAAAAAAAGTATGGAAAATGGATGTTGCATATTGTAATTGGAAGTCATGAAAGCTATAGCTCAACAGGATTACGAAGGCATCATTGGAATGAGTATATGAATGCAAAATTTAAGACAGCTTATAGATTTTGCAAAAAGATCCACATTCCAGAAATTATTATATTTGGATGAAGACAGTGAGACTTTATCAACATTGTCCTTTGAGATCAATCTAGTTAGCTTTTGCAAAGGATCTTCATCTTAAGATCCTAATATTAATAAGAAACAGAGGGAAATTGCAGACTAGCTGTAGAAGACAAAAGTATTAGGGGTAATAGGTGATGGTGACAAGCAAAGATGATACAAAATTCCAACGCAGTACCAACCAAAGAATAATCACCTCCGCCAGGTGCAGCTAAATCACTCAATTGCCACCATTCCAACTAGAGCAAAATCACCATCTAAAAAAAATGACACTAATATCCAAATGCAGCAGAATTGTAACAAATAAAACAAGGGAAGATTAACAACTAATCACTCCTATATATGTAACATAAAGGTCCTTCACCTATGTTTCTCATTCAAAAATCAGAATTAGCCATTCCTTTAGTGTCATTGGCAATCACACTAATGCAACGCAACAAACATAAACCACTCAAGAAAACCCAATTTTCAAGAATTAATCTTTCTAATTCTAAAACCTTAATTGATATAAAGAAATAAATAAGATCAAATTCCAGAGTAGACATATACGACATTAGATAACAGCAATGTATTAGAAGAAAAAAAATGTAGCTTTTGCTCATTCTTGAAGTAACATGTTATACCTTGATGTCCTCGACTAGCGGCAATATGAAAGGGATCAAACCCCGATCGATTCTTTATCCTTATCCCTTCGTTCGTTGCATAACTAAGCAACTCTGTTACAACATCAATGTGGCCTCTCTCAGCCGCGATGAACAAAGCCGTCTCCCCTAATTCATTAACTTCATTAACCACGGCGGACCTTATCTCTGCTACCTCAGCATCAAAATCGGCACTGCTCAATGTACTCAACATCTGCTCATCAATCTCCCCCAATATCTTTCTCACCGCCCCTACGTCGCCGCGCTGTGCAGCCAAATGCAGTTCCGTATCATTGTGGCGTCCGGTCACCTGTTTCACGTATTTCTTTCGACCCAATTGGTCAATTCTTTTGCCGGAATTCGAAACCACCAATGCTTTTCCTGAATTTGATACCACTAAGGCCTTCCCTGAGTTTGACGCCGCCAGAGACTTGGAAGAATTAGAGACCGACAAGGTCTTACCGGAATTTGATGCCACCAGACACTTGCTGGAATTCGAGACCACAACCGGCGGAGCCCTAGGGGAAGGAGACGGAGACAGTAGCTCAGGGGCCCCTTTTTCCAGATCCCGCTCACCTATATACATGTATCGTTCGTTATGAAACGCATAGGATTCAGATCATGGAAAAAAAAAACAAAAAAAGAAGAAGAAGGAGACGAAGACAGTAGCTCAGGGGCCCCTTTTTCCAGATCCCGCTCACCTATATACATGTATCGTTCGTTATGAAACGCATAGGATTCAGATCATGGAAAAAAAAAACAAAAAAAGAAGAAGAGGGAGAGAGAAATGCGATAATTCATTCACAATGTACCTGCGGCGGTACCAGAAGCCATTCCAATGGACGGAAGATTCATTCTCTCAGGAGAAAAAAAAAGGAAGAAAAAAGAAAAACCAAATGTTCCTAGAGGCTCTCCATATCATATGCATTGCATAAGTACAACACATGAAGGGGTAGATAGGTCAGAGTTCTACCGGAGTAGTAGGAGAGGATGTAGAAGGGGCTGAGGATGTCGGAAAATGTGGCGGTGTGGATGGAGATGGTAGTGAAAGGGAGAAGTCTTTTCTAGGATGCGGCATTTTGGCGCCGCCGGGCATCCCCTTCTAACGACCAGGCGTTCCGTTAGTTGATCCTCGATCGTTTTTCTATTGCGAATTCATCGATTTTTATTTTCGGCTTAAAACAAATATTATTATTTTTTAAATGTTTTGTATAATACTTATTTGATCAAAATGGAACTTAAAGGCAGAAACCGTTAAATTTTATATTAAATGATCACTTTGACAGGAGAAAAGAAAGAAAATAAAATTTATATCTTGCTTTGATCAAACAAGTATAATACAAAGATCAAATTATTTATTAATCCTAATATTTTTTAAAGGAGGGGATCAAATTAATCCTAATATTTTTAATCCTAAAGATCAAATTATTTATTAATCCTAATATTTTTTTAAAGGAGGGGATCGAAACTTTAAATCGTGTTTTGGCACAGAATTAGTAGTTAAAAACATACGAATTAAATAGTAAAACTTTATTTCCTAAAAGAAGAAAGGTAAAATCTTATCCCGACAATATTACATCTTAATAATTTGAAAATTGGACTGTATAGTTCGGTCAAAGCTTCTTGGACTTTGAACTTGTATCTTGATGTTCGATTGAAACTTTAAAATGAATATTTATACTCGATCTTAATTCAATGGTCTATGACAAAATATTTATGAGTAATAATTTCTAATTTTAATAGATACTTTTATATTATTTTTTTTAATAATACATTTATTGATAGTGTTAATAATGACTATTTATAAATTTTAATTATATTTTATCAATTATAATAAATTTTTAATTCTAATGCAAATCTAAAATAGACAATTAGAATAAAATAAATTGAATATAATATTCAACTCAATTTAAATTACTCGACTGAATGGTTAAACTAATCTATTTTAATTTATTTAAATAAATATATTTTTTATCTAAAATTTCATTAATAATATCTTTAATTTAAAATATTTATATCTCACTAACTTATAATCTACATAACTCACTATTTTAATTTAATTGATTTACATTTTACTAATTCACACATCTCACACTTCATTATATTAATATCAATGATAATTTTATAAATTAATTAAAGTCAATAACCTTCATTAATTTTTAATCAAAAGCGAACGTTTAATTCCAGACATAGTATTATTTAAATTTTTCAAAATTTATTAAACTATGAAACTCTAATAAAAAAGCCTCTTTCCAAAATTCCAAATAAACTAAATTTCTCATTATCCCCCTTCTTACATCTCTCCATTTCTTTTCATTTCTTCCCTCACAGTATAGCTGCTTGTTCTTTTTGGTTTTCGGTTTATTGTAATTTATCCTTGTTAAAGTTTAGAGTATAAGTAATTTATACTCCTACTTAAAAAAAATGCACTTTAGAAGTATGAACTTAGGACCATGCCAACCAATTTGACCACTAGAAACATCTTCAAGAGCCCTTTTTCTTTCCCTCTAATTCTTTCCATCCAAACACAGCTTAAGTTTTTTTCTTTTTTTTGGGCGATTAATGTTCAAGCTTTAAATGAAGCTAATAGTAGTGTTGTGGATGAATAAGAGATGGGTAACCATAAATGAAAGGCTTCAATTAGAGTTCAGTTTCTTCTCAACTCCAAACGTCAGCGTGATGTAACTGTTCAGTAGTAAAGGTTCTACTCTGCCTATTGAATGGGGAACCACCATGGCCGTTACTCAACCGGGCGCCACCACCCACCACCACCTCGCGATGATCATAAATACCCTTCTGTACCCTCCAATTCCTTTCCACAAATCCCCACTTCAACCGCTTCAAGCATCCACATGGGCTTGTCTTTGCCGTACTCCCATGTTGACTCCAACTTGCGAGCACTTGCTGGCCAAGCTGAAGGCTTTGGCCACTTGGCCATTGGCGGCCTTCATGGCCCTCTCTACCACGTTACTACTCTTGCTGGTAACGCGAATTTTCACCTATTATTTGCTTTCTGTTCGCAGTAGTATGCCATTTATGTGCGATTTGCAACTGTGAGAATAGTAAAGTTGATAACTTTTTATCTGAATTGTTTTGGGTTTCGATGTTTTCTGGATTGGAAATGGCGAGCTTAATATTGGGGAATGACTATTGTTGGCGACATGCATTCAATTTCGTCCATGAGTGATCAATTTTGCTATTTTAAGCTAGTTTTGCAATTGGTCCAAATAGCCTGTGGTTTTGTTTTAAGAGTTTGAAAGACTTGTCAGCACGTCACTTTCGAATATGGAACTTATACAGGCTTGTGAATTTGTTATCTTTATGAACGGTTATTTGCTTATGCTAAAAGGGCAGGAATTGACAAATATATGCAATGAAATTAAATAGTTTACCATAGCTTTCCCCTCTTGTAATTATATTTTTTTTATCGTAACAATTCCTGTTGAAGGACATACATGTTTCCAGGATTAATCCTATCTTTGGTGGGAAATTGCTTGAGTATTTGAAGTTACCCATTTTTTTCTTGTCTAATGTATTTACCTTGCTCTCTTTGCATATGATTGTAGATGATGGGCCTGGATCACTTCGTGATGGTTGCCGTAGAAAAGACCCTGTGTGGATTGTTTTTGAAGTTTCAGGAAAAATTGAGCTTCAATCTCAGTTGAGCATTTCATCATATAAAACCATTGATGGTCGTGGCCAAAGGATTAAAATTACAGGAAAAGGTTTCAGACTAAAAGAATCTGAACATGTGATTATCTGCAACATAGAATTTGAAAAGGGCAGAGGCCCTGATTGTGATGGCATTCAAATCAAACCCAAGTCAAAACATATTTGGATAGATCGTTGCAGCCTTTCGAACTTTGATGATGGTATAATTGATATCACAAGGGAGAGCACAGATATTACCATTTCTCGGTGAGGACTAATATTCTGAACCCAATTGTTACTCTTGATTTCTATCTGCTTCCTTAAACTTCTTTTGTTGCATTCAGGTGTCACTTCTCAAATCATGACAAGACAATCCTCATTGGATCAGACCCTTCTCACACTGGTGACAGATGTATTAGGGTGACTATTCACCATTGCTTTTTTGATGGAACTCGACAGCGGCATCCTCGTGTTAGATTTGCCAAAGTACATTTATACAATAATTACACCAGAAACTGGGGAATTTATGCAGTTTGTGCAAGTGTGGAATCACAGGTTTTGATTATTTTTGCTCTGGCTTCTTTTCATAATTAATCATTTTTCTTCCACTAGAATTTCAGCTAATCCAAGCAGCTTTTGATAATACTTTTTATTTTTTCATTCAGATATTTTCCCAATGCAATATATATGAAGCGGGTGAGAAGAAAGTTGCTTTTAAGTATCTCTCAGAGAAGGTACAATTATGTTACCTGCATTTGAAAAGCATAGAAACGAAATTCATTAAGACTGCTTATGTACTTACATTTCAGATTGATCATTCTGACGTGAAGCATATAAAGGATAAATCTCCTAGATATTTATAGCTTCTTATATGTAATATATTTTTATGTTTGTACACTTGTAATAGCGTCTTTAGGAGATTTTAGGGTTTAATCTAGATCTATTAAATTTGGGCTGCATATTTTGTTACCTTGTTGACAAGCCTTGGAATAAATGCAACTTTTTATTTTTATTTTTATATCTGTCTGATGTTGGTTATTGCTGTCCTATGAATCAGGCAAATCTTCTTGCAGTTGTTCTGCACTGAGAAGCAACAATTACATGAAATATTTTTCTTCCTGAACTCTATCAGATGATGCCCTGTTGAACTTAGCAAAAATCCCATGCAGACTTGCAAAGTCAATCTGCAAATTTTGTTTCCTGTTCTGGATGACATTGGTTTAATTTATGGATATTATCAGATTGCACGTGATGTCTTATTAGGATGATGCACATGGAAAAGAAGTGGAACAGGCAAATGAGAGTTTTCTGAGAAGAGTTTTAAAGTTAAAGCTGTTTCTTGTGATACTACAAAACCTTCATGAATAATGAGATAAAGATACAAACTCAATAGTCATTCCTTCAAATAGAATTAAAATTCCATAAAGGAATGCTTGCTGTTTTTTTGCTGTTAATGCATCTGTCTGTAAAGTTGCATATCTTTCTAATCTCTCCTAGTTACATTACGTGTTGTTCTTTTTCTTTCTTTTTTTCATCCTTTTTTATTTATTTTTATTTTTCAATTTTGAAAGAAAAATTAAATGGTGGTTGAGGGATGGGATGGTTTAAGGTCCTGTCTTCAAAACAGATATATTTCAGTCTCTCCTAAACTGGTATATTTCACACATTTGATGCACTGATTGAAACTCTATTGTGAGCAATTAAAACTTCTCTGGTTTGATTCAGGGCTGACAAACAATTCACTCTTACACATGACATGAGCCTCTTCTAGTTACCATTATTAATCTTATGGTTTATATTGCTCTAGAGCATGCGGAGAATGGGGATTTTTACCCCTTGAGATTTAGCTTCACGGGAATTAGCATTTTTGGTTGTGTAGACGCGGAACATCTTGATCAGCTTAGAACATTGAATTTCTGATTTATTTCTGTCTCCAATTTAGTTCAAATTCCATTTGTCCACCATTCATGCTTGAGGAACTCTCTTAATCACATAACCTATGTTCTCCTTTTCTGCAGGCAGCTGATAAGGCAGAGGCTACTACTGGTTGTATCAAATCTGAAGGGGATTTCTTTGTTCGTGGAACTCAGAGTGGCTTGTTAACACCAGCCACTGAAAATAGCATATTTCATCCCAGTGATTTCTACTCTACATGGACAGTTGAAGCTCCAAGTGATCATGCGCTTAAACATTTTCTTCAACACTGCACCGGATGGCAGTCCATCCCGCCGCCGGCTGACTGTTGAGATAGCTCTTTTAGATGTGTAGAAACATTTATTATATGTACAATAATACAAATACACGTACGACCTTAAATATATGTATAGAGATCCCTGCACCTCAGCTTTCCTTACATAGTGGCAAGATGTGGATGTCTAAATTCATTTGGATAAATTTAAATGAATATTAATTCATTTAAATTCAATACATTTATGATCCACTTATAAAATGTTTGAATCTAAATTGGTTATGAATATTCATTATGTTTCTTAATGTAATTTTTATTATTTATATTTATTTTTAATCAATTTTTTTAAAATCTTAGTACTAAAATAACTTCAAATAAAAATTATATATATTAATATTGATCATTTAATTCTAAAAATTATAAAATAAATATATAAAGATTGACCGCTAGAGATTTTGTGTGCACACTGTATTTGACTTGTTGGATTGGGTGAATAATGTTTTGTTGCACTTCTATGAAATTGCATTAATTTTAAGGAAATTATAATATTGACTTTTTTAAAAATAAATATTTATTGGATTTAATGGATATTCATTTAAGTTCATCAAAATAAATAAATGCCCATTTAAATTCAATTAATTTATATGGACAATTCAAATCCATTTAATTGTGAATGGTTTTGGTTGTTTGTTGGACAATCACCCATTTTGTCACCCCTAAACACATTCTACTAATTCAATTGTGAAATTTTATTTTATTTTAAGTAAATACATGTTTAATTTCAAATACTTTAAAAATGTGAACATTCTATATTTTTTTTTTACTTTATATAACAAATTTCTACTTAGAGTTAATAAATATGATTCCACATCTCCAAATTCGATGCATGATAAACGTTTTAAAAATGGCTATGCAATCCCGATGGAGGATTGCTCATTAAGAACATAGGCCGTGCATTCAATTACCTGAAATTACAAGATATAAATTAGTTATATTTGATTAATGAAATTGATCAAGTGTTGGCTTTTTAAATAGATGTTTATTGAATTTGATTGATATCCATTTAAATCCATTAAGATAAATGAATGTTCATTTAAAATCATTTAAGTTATATAAGTTAATCAAATTCATTTCATTATGGATAATTTTGAATATTTATTAATTCTATGTCCATTGTGCCACCCCTAGCTTTTCTATACTGTGAATGCAGTTCAGACCTTCACATCATGCATCTGTATACAAATGTTTATGTCAAGAATCTGTCCAAAACTAAGGATGTTTCAACACGATTTACCTCCTTATATCCATTTAAAATTTTATCTTTAATGTTGTCATGCATTAATCCCATTATTGACTCATCTTGTTTGACAGCTCGGTATTAAATTGCTGAGAAAACTGAGTACGTTTTCCTGCGAGTTTGTGTCTCAAACTGTTGTGTTGACATATCCGCTACTCTGGATGGGCCTGCTTTGTTGTCCATGACCCGGCGCTATACATCATCAATGCATGAATTAGAAAGTTCTAAGCAGCAGCACAGGCAATAATTATATTAATAGAGAAACCAATAATCCATACTGTGTGAATTAAGAAACATCCCAAATTTATTTTACCAGTCTTTGGGAAACGGGCAGAACTTTCAGGGGGGCGCCTTTGAAGAAGACAGATTTTTCAAAATGTGGAAACGCCATTTTCAAACTTTTTGACCAGAGAAACCTCCAAGGTCAATGGCATATCATGTTCTCTCGTTTGCAGCTGGCAATATAATATTTACGAAGCAACTTGTTTTATGAACACGCAATCTCCTGGTTTTTGGACATTTATGGTGCCGAGTTGCCCTTGTAAATATTTCATTGATTGCGTGGAAATATTGTCTTGTGGACCGCGTTTTTTATTTTGTTTTGAAATGAAGTTATTTTTTTATATGAAAATTTTTTATTTGAAATTAAAAGTTTAATGATATATTTTGGATTGAATGTGATTGATAATATTATAAAATGTATAAAATATAATTAATAATATGTTTGATATTATAATTTTAATTAAAAAATAATAAAAATATATTGTTTATATGATTAAGTGGAATTGAAAAACTTATTTTAATGTTTAATAAGCCGTCCAAATATATAGGTACGCGGAAAGTTATGAGGGCCACCTTATTTCAACTTACAATTTCATGGACACAACAAAAGAGCATTTCCTTTTCAAAAAAGAAAAAGAGCATTTTGTTTTGCCATGTGAAAAATCACGATCTTAGACCCCGATTTCTAGGTAGAAACGTGGAAATATCGAAAATGATAGATTTATTTTTGCTAGTCTTTTCATGTGAAATATAATTGATTAATACTTAAGAATAAGTAGTGAATACCGATTTAAATCTTCTGTGGCATTTTCTTGTATAACCTTTGTAAGTTGTAACACTATTATTATTAGTGTGAATAATGTATTTAATTTAACGGTATCCAATAAGATAGAATTTCAAGTAGATCACTAGCAATAAATATTTATCTTATTTTTAAGATTTTCAAGATTTGTATCCCTTGAGAGATTGTGAATATTGAATAATTATCATTTTGATAGATTGTACCTAAACAAACTTTTTTTTTTTTTTTTGTGAAACTTTTGAAATCATACCATTAATTTACAAACTATTTCATAAGACGTAGACAGCTAAATTTTTAATTTTTGAGAACTATACAGTCTCACATAGATCCAAATTTGGGGCAATCGTGTTCGGATTCATTAATCCTCAGAAAGTGATAGTTTAACGACTGCATGGAAAGTGCTCCATTTTAGGATGATCCGTCCTCACCCCCCCCCCCCCTTCCCGACAGTTCTTTCTTTCTTTGTTAGGCTTCAAAGTTATGAAGGGGGGTTTTCAATATTTGCAATATATAAAAACTAAGTATATTCAAAACTTTCAATTTTCTAGCATGAGCGTGTGACTTCTTCTTGTTTGGGATTTTTTTTAAAAAAAATAAATTAAAAGTCCTTGGTTGAAAAACAAGTATGACTAGCAAATGTTAACAAAAACGAAAATACAGGTATGTATGACTAAGCAATATATTGAAGCCTAAATAAGCTAGTTAGATAACATGGCAAGCTATTTCTATCTGAAAAGCTTCGGATGGATCAAATATTGTGTACTTAGATATATTAAATGGTAATGCAATCAATTTGTATTTATAGGTATACGTTATACTTGATATGTATTTTCTTATGTTTCAGAAAAATATAATAGTTTAATCCATAAGCAAAGTAACAAACCCATCTATCTAAAAGAATGGCTTCTTTTTTTTATTATTTTATTATTTTAAAAAATAACTTCTATTGCAGGACTTTGAATTAATTTTTTCTTTTGCATAAAATAATATTTTTCAAATTGAATTTTAGTTATTAAATGTATTAAGTTAGTCAAAAATGCTTCTTATGTGTATTAAATTTAATCCAAATGCTTGGGAATAATATTTTTATAGTATAACTAATTAATTACTTCCTTCATCCCTTTTTATAAGATATTTTAAATAATTTCATATATATCAAAAAATATTTTACTTCATATTATATCATTATTTATTTTAATATTTTTTGAGAAAATAAATATTTATTATATCTTTCTCTATAAGAGTGAATATGAAAATAACATACATAATAATAAATTTAAAAAGTAATCCAACATTGGCTAAAAAAACTTGGATTAATGCAATATTATAAAAAGATATGGAGGAAGTACTAAAAAATACTCCTGTAAAAGTATATGGATACCAAAAATATAATAAAGTATATATACCACTTTTTTTCACTGGTGAGAAAAATTTAAAAGAAAATCATTACACTGCAGTCCCTGATCGAGATCGCGACTCCTGCGAGTGGGAAGAGGATGAGTTGGATTTGGACATAGAACTCTCCGACCCGAGAGTTCCGAAAAACAGGTCCGACAGGCAATTTCCAACATCCTCAGGGGTATATCTGACAATAGACGCTAAATTCCTCCCTCTTCCCAGAGTGGCCCTCTGCTTATTGTAAAATTCCCGGTACACCGGGATTATTTTCCGGGCAATGCTCACCTTGATATCATCCCGGAGCTTACTATCAGGCACTATGTTGAATGACTGCTTACGGTACGACTGCTCGAAAGCTGCATTGAATCTCTTGAAACGATCCTTGGCTTCTTCTGCAGTCATCGGAGCAGCTGGATCCTCCGGCAAGGTGTTGATGACGTGGCTCCAGCCTAGCCGTTCGTAGTTTGACGTGAACTTTTTGACTTTGACTTCTTGCTTTGACAACCATTCGTCGCCGAGGAGATACTTCAGGTTCGACGTGCGGGCTTTAGCGACGACGTATTGGAGATTGTTAGCCAAGAAGAGGTAAGAAAGAGATACATCTTTGTACAATTTGGCTTTTCCGTCAAGTTTTGCAAGGCATACTAGGATGATCCACGCGAACCGGAGAGATATTGCCGGCGTTGCAGACTCTTCGGAGTCAGTAATACCGAAGTACGATTCCGGTAAGGGCGAGCTGCTCGGAGGTGGCGAATCGGCGAAGATATCATAAAGTACATTGATGTAATCCGCCAGTAGAGCCAGATAATTCATCGCGTCGATTGTGAGATGGTGAACATCGCCGCCGGCGACGGGTGATTTTGATTTCTCTTTCTGCAGTGCCTTTTCGAATTCAACCACCGCCGTCCGTACGTATTCACTCAACTTATTAAGTGCCGACACGGCCTGAGCTCGAACCGTTGAGGTGGATTCGAAGGAGAAGATGGAATCAATTTGCGGCCAATGATTGGAGATGGCGGTGTACATATCGAGAGCACGGAATACTTTATCCTGTGAGGATTTCTTTCCGTGTCTGACAACATTTTCAGGGAATCCAAAAAGGATCATAGCGCCTTCTTTTGAAATTTCAGTAAAAGTGGACTCTCGAATGGCATCCGAAGCAGCGAAAACCTCATCACAGAGAATTCTCTCTCCATTGAACAAAGTCTTCACAGCAATTCTCACAGCATCAAGCCAATTTTTAATTTTCATCTCCAGAACTTCCCAATCCATCTTATGAAGATGAGAGGTACTCAATTTTTCAACTCCAAGCTTATATATAGCTTCATCAATAATGGATTTTCGGATGATTTTGTATATTTTCACGCACTCCTTAGCATATCCAGAAGAAATCATACACTCGGCTATTAATCTCAATTCCGCCATTACTGAACTCGAGACGTCTTCCACTTCGGTGATGGATTCACCGGCTTGTCCGACCTCATCCACCTGGTCGTCGTCATCGTCGTAATCTGACAAGCTAGACCTAGTGGAGACACGTGAGGAGCGTGCAGACACGGATTCAGGGTCTAAATGAGCGCGGTTCATGGAAAGCAGTTGGTAAAACTCTTTCTGGAGTCTTTTCATGGCAATTTGCATTAGGTTTTGAGCGCGAACGAGTTTGTCCGAGCTGGAATTTTCGGTGACAAAAAAATGCATGGCTTTTTGTAAATTGTTAACGCACTTGATAAAATCTCTTGCTTCTCTACGGTTCTCGTAGAAAAGGGAAGTGACTTTGGCAAAGGTGGTGGCTTCTGGGTTCCATTTCATAATCATAGGCTCTGCTATTTCTAAGGTTCTATCCATCACTGATTCAGAAAAGCTAGGACGAGAAGGTGATGAACTGAATCTCGAGGGAGAAGAGAATTTAGACATGGAAGGAGAAGGTGATTTCGGAGAATAAAACAGACTTCTCATCCCTTTCCTCGGCATGGGTAAAATTTTTGGGACAGATTTGTATTGAATTTCAAGGATATTAGTAATCAAGAGTGGCTCGAAAGTTTACGTTTGCTGTTTTGAGGATTCCTTGATCGTGTGTGGGTAGTAATATGTGTTTACCAAATTTTAGGAGTGATGGGGTCTTTATATAGACAGAGGTGTGAGGGCAGGGCTCCCCAAGGGGTTGGGTCAGGAGTGGACTATGGTGAGGAGGTCGTAGGGAGGAGTGCAATTCTGCTTTGTTTGGGGAAAGAAGGCGGCGGAACAAAGAGTGTGAAGGCTGTCTATAGCGCGTTACACGTAGTAAATTCGAAATAAAATTTTCTTTTTAACGACTGAAAAAATAATAATACTAAAACTACACTGTAGAACTCGGGAAAATTCGTTTCGTCTTGCTGCTGCTGTCCTTTCGGAAAATTCCCTTTTTATGGTCTGTTTTCCCACTTCCCGCCATGGGAGTGTTCACAAATGTGATCGAAATTATTATCCATATCAAAAAACAAAGGAAAATCGGACAAATTCTTAGTGAAATTGATTTTTACAAATTATATATTAAACATTTATTCCTTTTTTAAAAAAAAAATGAAATGTTTATTTTTGAATTAGTATAAAAATAACAATAAAAAGAAGTTTTAACCATGTAAATTATCATATTATTTGAAGGATTTGATTTCTCAATAATAAAGATGACAGTGCTAATGTCATCATATACCTCATCACCAACATATAGAACTTTCTCTGTTTGAAAGCAGGGGAGACGAAAATATGCATAAATATCAGACAGTTTAAGCATGCTTTCCAAAATATCGTTATTGTTGTCATCATAAGAATAGGACCCTATCAATCATGTCTGTTTTTTTTTACTAATAATGAATTAAATAATACATTCTTCCATGCTTCATTTTTTTTTTTTGTTTTTGATCTTATACTAAAATACTTCTTCCTTTTGCCATAGTGGCGGCCCCTGACGTCATTAAACATGTCATAATTCTGACCATCTTCTAAGGATGGAATGAGGATAAAGTAAGTTGCCAAACACAATTTCACTTTACAGGAGGTTTCTGTAGGCGCCCCCCCCCCCCCCACCCCCAAATAATCATAATTCTAACCAAACCTAAGGAGAAAAAAGAAAAGAAACGTGATTCTATGAATGCCTTCTTCTTCTTCTTCTTCACCAAGAAATTAAGATAGTGGTGTAATGCTATACGTAATAATTGTGGTCCTCAGACTAGTGTTGCCTATAATGACTGTATTTGTTAGTCAAATTAATTAAGCTCTTCCGTTGTAATTGTCATGATCATTTATAGTGACATACAAGTTAATACAGAATTTTAATTAATTATTGTAGAATCGCTAATTATTAGGATAATGAAGTTGGCACGAGTGATGAGTGATAAAGTTATTTCTTTCGTCGTGAATTTGAATTCACCTTAACCACTAACTTTCATTTTCTATATATTAAAAAAAATGTCAATTTTCCATCATCGTCTTTTAGTTACTATGGAGTACTATAAACATTTTAAGAGTGATGGAAACTATAACAAAAAAATTTACTTTATTCATTTTAAAATATAAATCGTTAAATTATTTTTGTATTGTCTTTAAATATAAATTATTTTACAATTTTTTAAAGATTATTTTATTAATTCTTTCTAATATTATTCATGTCTTTATATAAAATTTTTATAATTTCAAAACTATTGGTAAACGAAAGTATTATCTCTCTTGAGAAATGGAATAATAGTTGGAGAGAGAATAAACAGAATTTATTAAAAAATAAAGAAACAATAAATAAGTGTATTTTACATAGAATATTTTTTCATTGATTTGTATAATATTTTGTCAAACAACTTATATTTTTTTATAGAATGAGTACTACATAAAATTCAAAATATGCTCTTAATAAATACTCTTAGAAAGTTGCATATAGATTAAACTTAAGATATTAAAGAGGGGTAAAATAAGAAAACATCAACTATTGATGTACTAGAATTAGTAAAAAGTCAAATATTTTGACTTAATATGAAATGATCAAAAGAAATTTTTTTTATTAAGGAGTATTATTTTTTAGGGTTAAGTTGTAATTTTTGGCCTCTGAATTAAGTCATAGTCTTTAATATCTAACTAGTTATTTACATGTACGATGCACAGATTTTATATTCTTAAGGTATTTGAAATATTTAAAATTTTATAATTATACTTTGTATATATTTAAAATTATATAATTATAATAATAAATTTATAATATATATAATAATAATTCAAAAAATAAAAATAAATTATGTTATTTCAATCTAGTCTTATTCTTTGCACTCGCACAATGCATTAAAGTTAGTTTTTTTTAACGAAAATTGAAATATAAATTTGTTACTTTTGAAATGAAAATTTGTTGATATGAACATTAACATTTTTCATGTATAAATATAATAGTTAATTTTAAGACATTATAATATCTAAAATGTTTTAAAAATCAAATTCAAATCAAATATAATTTGAATATGAGGTGAATTGTTGTATAAAATTCACATATATTAGAATTAAAAATTAATTATATCTTTTTCAATATATTATTGCACCCGTAAATGCATGGAAATTATTTTTTTATTGAAGATGAAAACATAATTGTGACCTAAAATTTGTTTATATGAAAAATAACTTTGCATTTTTTAGCTTAAATTTTTTTATTAAAAATCACTTTACTCATTAGAAATATACTCAACATACTTAGAGAGAAAATAGTTTTAAAAAATAATGAGTAATATAATAATTAATTAAAAAGAATGGTTAAGTAAAAAAAAGTGGCTTGACTTTTAAAAAATAAAAGAAAAAATTACAACAAAAAAAATAGTAAAAACAATCGGCAAGATTATAGAGAGAACTTTATATAATATATATATAGATAGATGATTCTGAACAAGTGTCATTGTGTGGTGTAATGTGAAACAACTTTTATATATATATATATTATTTGTACTATAGAAAATTCACTTTTATCCCTGAAATAATAAAAAAAAAATACATTTAAGAAAACTCCTTTGCAATTGAAGTCTTGAGTTTTTACACATATTTGACGTTATTCTTTAATCGACTTGAGCTTATGATCCTACTTAAATATATGATCTGGCTCATATTCTAGATGAAACTCACTTTATGGATTATTGACTATGCTGTTTATGTCATCTCGATCTTCTTGCTGCGTAGTTAATATATACATTTTCACCAGATGATCATCTGTATTATATATATATATATATATAAAGACTGTTTTATCATTCTTGGCTGACAGCAAATACTCATTAATTTGGATCCAGGAATAAAAAACAATAGATCTGAGATCCTTGGGCGCTGCATAATCTTTTGAGTATGTCTAGATTGCCTATAGCAGTGGTAAGGTTGCCGATCCTTTTTCTTTTCTTTTCTTTTTTGTGAGTAAAATTTTTGACCATTTCTCATGTCATCTTTGTACTTAAGCGCTATGCTAACATTTTGTTTGTTTGTTTGTTTGTTTTTGTATCGTTCCAATTTTATAGGATGTCTGACCTTACACTCAACTTGCAAGATCTTGACTGGTATTCTTTGGCATCTTGACATGGAAAAATAATATGGAAATGCTGCAAGGTTTCGTTGGCAGGCCAAAATATTGAGGAGAAATGCTTTCAGCCACGAACAAACAAACCCGAAATCCTTTAGTATCAGACGACTTGTCGAGGTTCCTACTTGGCAGTACAATACATTTATTGTAGTTGTAATATTAAATTTGTCAATGCAGAAGCCACCGAATATGTATTACCTCCTCAAGACTTGGATTCAACACCAAATTTTCTGAAAAGTTAAAATTATATATTACTCACACAATATTTCAGTTTCTTTCCTAAATATGTTATTTAATTTTTAGTTATCTAAAATACCCTTATTTAATACATTTTGTTATTAAAAATTTTATTTTTAAACTATTGAAATAATACACATTAAATTAAAATTTTCATTTTTCAAAGATAAGTGCACAATTTTTCATACACTTTTAAACCTAATTTGTACACATTTTTACACAATTAAATTTAAATTGAACCAATTTTTAAATGCAAGGTGGAAGGAAAAAATATAAATAATAAGAAAATATTTTATAATTTTAACATTATTAAATATATTTTACTAATTTGTGTGAAAATCTCTACTTGACAATTTTAATGGGATGAAGGGAGTAATAGTATTATATATTTCATCCGTCTTATTTTAATTGTAAACTTTATATTTAAAAATTAAGGAAAACATTAAAAATGATAATAATAATATTAAATTTCCTAAGTTTAACTCGTTTAAAGGGAGTATATGAAACAACATGTTAACTTTTGAAGATATATAATTTTTTTTAATAAAATAGTTTCGAATATTTTGAAACTTCCCAAAATAAAAACAAACGGATAAAATAAATTTTCGTTATTTAAAAATAAAAAAATAAGAAGAGAGAGAGAGAGTATATAAGACCATGTCTCATGAACTTCTTCGACCATGGCTGGGACTTTTTCAGATGAAAAACCAACCCTACATATCTATGTCTATGAATAATATTCGTCCTCCTGTGGGGTGGTTTCTTGACCCACTGCTGGACGTCGCCTTGAAAGTGATCTCTAGTCTCTGCTTTAATGTTCTGAACATTTTGCAAGACCTTTGTGGCTTCCTTAACTGCATGTTGGCAACTTGATCATGAATGCACTAGTACTAATCTTGGTTTCTTCATTGAAATCCACCTTGAAAGTGCTCTCTGCTTTAATGTTCTGAACTTTTTGCAAGACCTTTGTGGCTAAGAGGCATCTATTTCTACAACAAATACAATGACAGTTGTTTTGCATTGACCTCATTTTCAATTGTTTTTGCTTTAATACTTGTCTTCAAATAGTAATTACAATTAATGGTGTAAGAAAACTATATCCTCTTAAATGAAAGTGTTGTATATTCTTGTTTTAGGGAAAAAAAAGACTTAAAGAGTGCTCGGCTAATATCAATATTTTATTTTTCCTTTTAGAAACATGGCAGATCTGCTACTTCAGAGGCTATTTTTCCTTTTATTAAGACGCCTACATATTTGCACATTGGCAGTGGAATAAGATGGGAAAATTCTACTAAAAGAATGTGAGTTGGATTTGAGTCCAGTGGTGATCAATATAATTAAATATGAACATTTTATTTAGACTAGGAAGACGTATCTTATTTTCTTTCAAGTTTTCCTGTATATATATATATATATGTATGTTCATCAATCCGCTAATCTTTATAAAAATTAGTATAGGTTATCAAACATGAAGCTTTATAAAATCATTAATCCAAACAAATCTTCTCGTAAGACATAATTTTGACCCTTTCCGCGATGCTAGTTATGATTTACTCAATGGTGTGTATATGAAATGAATTAAGCAATGCGGTCAAAGCCTATAACGTTGAAAAACCTTTTCTTCCTGTGGATGCTAATATATACATATGAGATATGTGATTTCACATGAAGAAAATAATATAATTTGTTTTTAATAGGGATAAGTCATATGAATTTGGAATAGGTATAACATATACTACTACTAATCCTTCTCATTGTAGATTAGGAATAGATCATTCTTGAGGGAAGATGTCAAAATTTCCAACTCCTAACATTTTTGCAACTATAGTTTTTTGTGATATTAGAATGTCATATTTCTTTAAATATGTTAAAGGATATAGAGAGTTATCGATTGTTTGACAAAAATACTCGTAACTAATTAAAAACTACACTTATAATCATAGAATAATATATTTTTATGTGCAATTTTTTTCTTGTATGAAAGTTGTAGCATCCCAAATTTTCTCAAAAATATCCAAAATAGAAAATATAATATAATAGTCAAGTCAAAGAATATACCAAATTTAAAATAGTCAAAATTCCCAAATTATGAATCAAAATCCCAAATTCCAAATAAATTTCAAATTATAAGTTCGAATCCAAAACAATCTTTGCCAGAATAACATTACTAATACCAAAGAAACTAAAACATAAACATAAATACTCATAGTTCTAAAACAAGAACATAATTTAAATCAAATTCAAAATTTCATAAATGGTCAGTCATTCTCCATTCCCACATCGCAATCCATAACCCTGTAAATGATTTTAGAAAAACATAATACATGGGTTAAGTACAAAGTACTTAGTGGGAGTAAAGTGTGACATTTTATAAGGATTTACACATTGCAAATATCATATAAACATAGATAATCAAAGTATGTCATCAAGTCAAAGACTCATGTTTAATTCGAGCTAAAACCCCTGTTTCATCGGAGATAAGTCTCTGTTTTATCGGGCCTAAGTCATTGTTGTTTGATGACATATGTAATAAACATTTATATGCGCATTTATAAAATCATTGTACACATATCATAATAGAATTTAAAAATGCACAATTAATCATGGAATAAATAGCACATATAACATGTAAATATAAAGATTTAAATAATCAAATAAGGTTATTTAATAAGATTTAAATAATCATATTATTTTTATTTATTTTCATTTCATTTTTTCACTTCTTTCTTATTTTCAAGACAAAATTTTTATATCTTATTCTTTTAAATAAACACTTTATTTTATTTTGCTTATTTCTAAAACATAATAATTAATGGTATTTTAGAAAGTTTAGGGTCAAAACGTAATTTTCTAAAGGTTGGGGACTAAAAACGAGATTTTTGAAAATATGGGTTGAAACAGAATTTAAATAAGTCTTGTGGTAAAAAGATGGAATTTCTAAAAGAATTAAGTAAAAATATAATTTTTAAGAAGTTTGGGGTCAAATTGAAAATTCTAAAAAGATTAGAGACTAATTTAGAAATCCTAAAACATTTGTTGGTAAATCTGTAAATTCGTATATAAAATTGAGGGAATTTTAGGATTTGCAAACTCTAATGACTTATTTGTAAAAATGAATAAGTTTTTGAAAGAATTACTAAAATACCCTTCTAACTCCAAAACTCTAACCCTAATTTTATTATTATTCTTCTTCTCTTAATCCTAGCCGCCGCCCCCCTTTTCTTCCCACAGCTGCCGCCCCCATACCCTCCTTCCTATTGCCGCCGCCACTTCTCGCTCCCCTTAACCGCCGCCCCCCCCCCCTTCTTCTCTCTTCTCCCTCACCCCTCTTCTTCTCTTCTCATTTTCTTCCTCTTCCCCCTTCCCCCTTCTCTATGGCAGCCCGCCTCCCCCCCTCTTCTCCTTCCCCTCTCTCGGCCCCTCCCCTTCTCCCTCGGCCTCTCTCTACCGCCCCCTCCTTTCCCCATCTATTCCTCTCGGTTTCTCTCTTTTCTCTCTCTCAGTTTTCTCTTCTTTTTTTTTTCGAAAACAAAATGCTATAATTTGTGGGAGGGTAGAAAAAAATAGATGATCTTAGGCTTATTGGCGGCGTCGGTTACCAGCCATATGGCGGCACCAATAATATCTGTCATGCCTGAGAGGTATTCATGATTAAGAGAAAAAATAATTGAAAGTCTTAACCCCTAGTTTATTTATATGTGTGAAATAATAAACTCTAATGAATCGGGTTAATTACTTCTAATAGAGTAATTTATGAAGTCCATTAATTTATTAAATGAGTATTACACAAGTGGACAAGGGAAAGATATGCGAAGACCAAAATTTGTTAGATGTCTTGGTTCAAAGAAATTAGCATATACCCTTGTAAAAACGTGGATCTCCTATTTTCAATCACATATCAAGAGTTGTCACCATCATAATAATTGATAACGTCGTTTTTCTCCTAAAAGATATGATTTAAATATTTAGATTCCGATCGCATCTTAATTCGTCTCTTCATATTCATATTTAGAAGAAGAAAACGTAGCGTTAATTACTGAAACTCGCAACAACATATTACCTACTCTTCTATATGTGGTTCATTTTCTGTAAATTTAACCATCACACAATTGTCTGAAGTTGAAAATGATACCCATCAAGATCTTCTCTTATACTTCTTAAGTATCTAGCCATTTTTCTTGCGTTGATTTTTTTGGTTCATGCATACGTACATTTTTTTTTTCTACTCTCTCAACAACATTCTCCAACGTCGCCCGTACACGCATCTTCTTGATGTTGATTCAGGCAGATGAAATTCTTACTTTTGCAAGAAACTTTTGTATCTCAAAACTGTTTGTGACGTTTCCCCAGAGAAAAACTGGTATATTTGGACCTGATCACATACTCTGATAAATGCATGCTTCTTTAACCTTCTCTTGTTGAGCTGAGCAGTCTTATTTTCATCATATTGCCAATGCTTGGAATGCAAGTGCAAGTTCAATTAATCCACTTGCTTACGATCGACTATCTTGTTGCCATAAATCCTTTGGCGGTGATGAGAATTCAGGCAACAACAAATACTACAAAATAACTATACAAAATTTTCCTGGAAATCGCCATCTTTGTTTGGTCCCGAAATTTGGTTATGTACTTAATCCTGAAGTATGTGTGATGATTTTTTTTTTCCTTTTTTCATACTCTTTTAAGTTTGAAACTATATATACTCTTTTTTTTTTAGTTTGAAACTAAATCTTTTTTTTTTTCTCTTCATTTAAACAAGTATAAGTAATATTAAAAATAACACACAAAATAACATTAAAAAATAGTGATATATACATATATATATATATATATATATATATATGATTGGATAGTGTGTATATTCTAATCAATGGCTTGGTCCATACTACGTAGTTCCTTTGTGTTACAACCTCTATCTACAGCCATTTAAATTTGTTGAGTTCTCCTACGCACATAAACATTAAAATATACCTTTTTTATACGGTTCAAAGTTTGCCAAGCAGCCTACAATATTCCTTTAAACACCCGCATAATAATAAGTTACACGAGATACTTTTACTCATTTGTTAAAATTAAATATCCATGTTCATGTCCCGTTACGATTTCACTTGTTGAGAATATTAATATAATTTTTATTAAAATTTTACTAAAAACTTTTCTTTTAATAATTCATGCACCAAAGTATAGGAGTCACTTTGGGATCCTTTCTTTCCTCAAGCATAACGAACTAGTATAGAATTAAAGGCCGGGACCGGGGGGGGGGGGGAACACGGTGAGGGATGGACCATTAGAGAACCAAAGCGTCGGGCCTTCATAAAAATGTGATCCATGTTTGGGCATGACTGGAAGTCCAGACTAACGTGTGGGCCATTGATCAAGATACATCATTACCAACAAGGTACTGGTCCATTGATGGTGACTTGCTTGTCAAATCTTTTTTTTGGAATAAATATATTTTACATATATGATTATTATAATAAATTTTTTAATTAGATTTATATTTATATTACTAATGCACGCTCTCAATTATATTAATAATAAAGATATTATCATATTTTTTAAAAATTGTCAAAATTAAATATTTAATTTTGAATAATGAAAATATAATTTATAGAGACCAAGTTTATTTAAAAAAACTTACTTTAAAGAATAGTAAAAAATTATACATATATCTCTTAACAAAAACAAGTCAATTAGTTGTTACTTGAATTTAACGTTTTCCTTTCTCTCCCACCTCTCCTATAAATTATAAGATGATATAGACTTCATGTAATTTATTATGACATTTATAAAAGAAGGCTAAAAGAATTTAATTAGAAAGAACATAACCATTTTAAGGTCAATTAGAAATAAATTTAACCCATCAAAATTCATACCCTTGACTTTATTAAGTGAATATATTCGTGGATTCAGCACAAAATTGTTGATTCTAAAATTATTGGTACGATGCCTTAATCTTTCGGATTGGTGTGTCAATGTGAATGTATGCAAAGATGTAATGGAGATTCAATTAGTAGCAGCATTCATAAGCACACTAGCCAGGCGTTTGACCAGAGAGTAAATCAGCTTATTTCTCCACGTACTGTGGAAAAGGTTGAAACTTCATATTTCATGTGTCCCAAATGGCGTGCGTTGAAATCGAACGACCACACGTACGTCTAGATACTTAACGAATTGTACCAAAATTCATGAAGCACTTTTCACACACATACACACTTTTTTTCTTCCCATTCTAATAAGACTAGGTAGCTAACTCGGAAAAAAATATAAATCGTTGAATAAGTTTTTTCTCGTAATAAAATAGAAATTGTTTTAAGAAATTTTATAAGTATTTCACAATTAATTTTTAGTATTATTCTTATTTATTTTCATTTCATCTTTCACTTCTTTTTTATTTTCAAGACAAAGCTTTTATATTTTATTCTTCTAAATAAACACTTTATTTTATTTTACTTATTTCTAAAACATAATAATTAATGGTATTTTAGAAATAAAAAATATTAATTAATATATGTAAAAGTGAATTCAACAACTTATATTTTTATATGAAAGAGTATAAAATAACGATTCAATTTTAAACTTCTTGTCTGATAATAGTACTCTCGCAATTATAATTGAATATTCCTTTTAATTTAAGAAAATAATTAAGAAGATATTTTAATTCTAAAAAAGTTACTACAATATCATTTCATGAATATAGTTATATAATAGTGGAGTGACATCTCTTAAAAAATTATATGAAAATTAAGTTTATTTTAGAAAATAACACTCGTGTGGCTCAAGTTGCCAGAGCTACCAACAATTTTTTGGTAAAATTACTCCTGCCAGTATCTAACCACGAGTGATATGAAGTCTGAAAATAAACCTCGTGGAGGAGGCACCATAAAAAGAGTTGACTCTAGAGAGCTTTGTCATTGACCAACCGAGAGGTGCCGTTATCCCAAAATGATGAGTAAAATTATGACATCTAAATCGTGGCTAAATTTCCTTTATTTATTAATTATGGTAACTCTTTAAATCCTTAACCACTCGAAGAAGAAGATTACTCGTTTTGCCTTCTTCTCATTACCACACATTTCAGCAAAGTTTATAGCAAGAAATGAAAGACTTTGATTGCAGTTCGAGTCCCTCCCTCACACATGTGTAAGACTTCCATTGAGCGTAAATTTTCAAAAGTAATATATGCAACGCGCTTGAAATACCTTATTTTTCTTTTAATATGCATGCATTAAAATCTCTATATATTAATATTATTGGAACTATCAAATTTTATTAATTTAAATAGGTATTAATTAGTCTATAAATTAATAATTTATTAATTTTAAAAGTGTTTTCTTGATTCAACTAATATAAATTTTGTTATATTTAATCCATTAAAATAAGTAAAGCCTATTGACTTAAAATATTTAAGAAGTTGATAAATTAATCACACAAAATACTTTTGCTAATTTTTTAGAGATACAAATTACCTAAGATTTTTTTTTTTGTATTTCAATAAAGGTATAAATGCCTAAAATCATTTTGACTACTCATTAAACTCAAACAAGTCTTACCCTATATAAACAATATAAAAAATTATTAAAAGCATACCCAACAAAATAGCTTATAATGCAAAAGATGTCATGAAATCAACAATAATGAAAGGAAGTTCTTACATAAAAAACAACTCTTCACAATTTTTTTGTTGTCGTTGTTGTTCGAGAATATAACATCTAACCTTTTGGATGTAATGAGGAAAACTAAAGATAAAATTCCCATAAAATTAATTTTTATAAAAAAATAAACAACAATATATTCATATTTGACTAAATTATCCTACTTTATGTTTGTAATTTTAAAAAATTATTAATTTATTAAAATTACTAACTTTTGAACTTACCGAAATTGGGGCAAGACAATATTATATGGAGATTATTAATTTGTGTAAGTTTTACCGTGTGTTTCTTGGATTCTTTAAATACGGAAATAAGTTTAACTTAGATAATTAATAGTAGAATAAATGATGGTTTGGCCAATCGGGGTTCAAACGCTAAGTATATTAAGGCTACAATCCTCAACAAAAAGGGACCGCATAGCGCAGTGGATTAGCGCGTCTGACTTCGGATCAGAAGGTCGTGGGTTCGACTCCCACTGTGGTCGGGTATATTTCATTTTTGTTCCCATATATATATCTTCACTGGACCCAACTTACGAAATGTATCCAGCCCAATTGAAAAAATTCCCACTGGAGTTTGGGTGTCTGTAATTAATCAACGGATTTCATTTTCCTTTTGATGAATAGTTAACCAGCCCAATTTGGAAAATTACCCAATCCAAATCAACAACACCCTATAGAGTTGAGCTTTTCTAATTATTTAACTTTATCTTATTTTTTAAAATAAATAAATAAATTTATCTTGCAGCTGAATTCAAGCCATATAATCTACCCAAATCTAATGCAATAGAAACTTCATTTTTTCTATATCTACTTGATCCATTACAGAAACATTCTTCAGTAAGAATGGAAGCACAAGGTTGTCATAATTTCTTTGTATGCTTTTAGAATGATTTTATCCATCATCTTTATGTTTCATATTTTATATGTATTATTACATGTTGTAATTTTTTTTAAACTATACGTTTCTTCTTTCTTTTCTTTTTTTTGAAAGAAAACTATAAGTTTCTTAAAACCCATAAAATAATTTTCTTTTATATCCTCATGGTCCAATGGTGACTGATGCACTTCATAATCCTATGATTGTTTCCACGTTAAAGTATTTTCTTTTTTATTAAAGAAAGGAAAACAGAAAACAATTCATATTTGAAAGAAAAGGAAAAAGATTTCAGTGGATTTGAACCAATATACCTTAAGGGGCGGGCTTGACACCTTAAGGCATATTGGGCTAAAGATCCAAGTAGGGGAGTGCACAGACAAAGATCCATGCCATGAACTTCTGATACGTGTCTGAAACAAAATTACAAAACCCAAAAAAGATATCTCACCAACTAACTGAAGTACACCTTCCTTTCTTGGCACCAAAAACGCCAGAACTCATCAGATCCTCACTAAACACCTCCATCCGATATCATAATCTTCCACGTTTTCCCTGAATTTTCATCACTAACATGAACTGAAACTCCATTCTCCATCTCAATTTCATAAATGACCCAAAAGTTTCTCTGATTCATACCACATAAACGAAATTGTAGCACAAGAAAAGAAGTGGCCATGAAACAATTGCATAAGCAGTCGAGCACAAATCACCGGCGTGATGAGGAGATTCCTGCATCGAGTACGCCTCCATACTCTCCAAAATCCCTCAAACACCCCAGATCTCTCCCTAGATCTCTCAATTACCTGCTTAAGGAACAAAGGCTTCTCTTTATTCTCGTTGGCATTCTCATTGGCTCCACATTTTTCATCCTCCAGCCCAGCTTATCACTTCTCAATCCTTCTTCCGATCGCCCTCAACCCAGATCACATCTTGCTGTAAATCATGAATCGGAATACATTACGTCATCGTCTTATTCAGGGACGCCTGCGAAGAATAGTGCGTATACTAACTATGGTAACAATAATAAGGGGACTGGGAGGGTGCCCGTGGGGATAGGGAGGAGAAGGATGAGGGTAGTGGTGACCGGCGGAGCTGGGTTTGTTGGGAGTCATTTAGTGGACAAATTGATTGCTAGAGGTGATGATGTTATTGTTATTGATAATTTCTTTACTGGTAGAAGAGAAAATGTGATGCATCATTTTGGAAATGCAAGGTTTGAGTTGATTAGGCATGATGTTGTTGAACCCATCTTGTTGGAGGTCGATCAGATCTACCATTTGGCTTGTCCCGCATCCCCGGTTCACTACAAGTATAATCCCGTCAAAACTATTATATCCTTTGAATTTTTTACAATTTTTTTATTTATTTTGTTTTTATTACGGTTAGTTACGTGTTTGGTATTTCTTATGAAATTGTTATGTCCGTCCCTGTTTTGCTGGTCTTATTTTACTTTGAAGTTCTTCCTTTCTTGTTGATGTTTGAAACCATTTAAAATCCTTGATTTGTGGTTACAAGACAAATGTGATGGGTACATTGAATATGTTGGGTCTCGCCAAGAGAATTGGTGCAAGATTTTTGTTAACAAGCACAAGTGAGGTTTATGGGGATCCTCTTGAACATCCACAAAAGGAAACGTATTGGGGACATGTGAATCCAATTGGTGAGCTGCAATTCCCAAAACTTTCGCCTTTCAGCATTTGGTGTATTCATGCTGTCGAAGTAGCTGAATGTCTATGCTACTTAATTCTTGAAACAACCAGGTGTGCGGAGCTGCTATGATGAAGGGAAACGAACTGCTGAAACCTTGGCTATGGATTATCACCGTGGTGCAGGTGTTGAGGTAATTTAGTCTTTCCTTTGACTATTGAGTCTTGTTCATTGTTTAGGTTATTATGAAAATGTTTTGAATATTCATAGTTATTCACATTTCCTTACTCCTAAGTCATTTCTGCCTTGAGTTTTATGTATGAATGAACTCTCCATTTTGTTTATTGCTTGTTCTTTCTTTCTTATTTCGATGTACAAATTAAACATTGCACTGCATTTATACCTACTCTAGGTAAGCAACTACAACGTCTTGAAAGAATTCGCTACATTTCATACATAACTTTTTGTTTTCCCACTTATTCAACATGCACACAACAAGTGCTGAATTCTTTTTTCCAGAATGATGATGATTTGAGATGTTGATTTTATCTGTTTGCATTTACAAAATACCTGCTACCTTGGGCATAGAAGAGTGCATTTTGATAATGAACTTGGTTTCCTGAAACACATAAAAGAAAAGGGGTAGAGGTTCTTTGTAGAATTCAATGAAAGTCACAAACTTATGGCAGTCATAATAATCAGATATTATCATCACTTCTCTCCCTCTCTCTTTTTTTTCCCCCACCCCCTTGTTTGGTGCGCTCTATAAAGATCAGTTTCTATGTTTCTCTGCTTTAGTCTTACACTGGGGCTGGAGGGGGTGGGGGTGGAAGATTTTGGAGGGTCTGCTCAATATCTCGCATAGTGTTGCAGTCAAAGTTAAGATTGCAACATACTTTAGTCCTGAAGGTTTACTGCTGACAATCACTGGGAAGAAAAATCCTTATCACTGTCACCATCTTCATTGGATGCTTACAATTTTTGTGTATCTCTCATCCTTTGTTAGCAAGTGTTGTTCGGATAAATACTGGATTACCATGTGTGTTAGTCCTTAAACATACGTAAATATTTTATGGGTTTGGCTGAATTTGATGATTCAGAACTCCAAGCATTAGCCTTTGGAGCAAGTACCAGAAATGCATAATTTATTAACTAATGAAAGAAATTACACAAAATCAATAATGCTGATGATGGATAATTCTCTTGCATCTTTTTTTTTAATTGTAAAGATAAGATTTATGGGTAAATTACACCCGTTGCAAAAAAAATTTATAGTGTAAGTTTTTTTTTTACCCCTTGATAGAGTTTCAAGTGTAGGGGACCTAGTGTAGTTCACCATTAAATTTAGTTTTAGTAGCAAAAGATGCAGTGGCTTTCTTCTGGATTTCATGATTGGGATACATGGATACTTCACACTAAATTTCAACGCTTCCACATCATTGATTGTCCTAAATGAAACATAAATCTAACTATCTTGCACTATGCAGGTGAGAATCGCAAGGATTTTCAACACTTATGGCCCTCGAATGTGTCTTGATGATGGACGTGTTGTCAGCAACTTTGTGGCTCAGGTTTGTCATTGTGGTTAAGTTATGAAACTGCAAATCTTGCACGCAGATATCTTTCCTTTAGGATTCTATATCAAACAACATTTCTAATTTGAATTGGACATATCCTGTAGGCCATCCGTAAGCAACCACTTTCAGTGTATGGTGATGGGAAGCAAACCCGGAGCTTTCAATATGTATCTGACTTGGTATGTCAAGTTCTCGTGTTTGGCATCTTGCCATTTCTATTAAGAATGTTCAACATGCTTTCCCTTTCTTCAATGTTTCTTAGTAGCTTATCTGAAAGGAACACTATATGCATGCCAATACCCTAATTGTGGTTGGTATTGTATCTCTACCATAAAATTCTACTCATTCATTTCTTAGTGTTCATTCATATACTGAAGCATAACAAATTAGTCAATTATTTTTTGAGAAGAATCACGCTTTATGATAATTGATGTCCTAACATATTGGAAAAAAAGTGTTATTAGGATTAGGTTTGAATGGTTTTATCATTCATGTCTCTCATAATAGGCTTTCATGATAAACTGCTATAACACAGAATAATTCGTGGATATTAACCAGACTATAAAAGCAAGAGATAACCAAGATTGAATTATCATGTCACCTTGTACCATAGAATTCTATGACTCTCCAGACATAGCTTCTGCCAGCCATTTTGCTACCTCAGAATGTCCAAGCTGAGTGGTTCCTATAGGCTGCTCACTTGTGCAACTTGAGCTCTGGTGCTTACCAAAGAAAACATTGGGAAACCAGTGAAGGAAACACCAGAATATGAAGAACATTGTATTTTACCTTTCATTCTGTAAACTTGCACATATCTTGCTTCTGATGACACAAAATTATTTTGTGAGAATATTTCGAATGATTCTTCATGGTAAAGGTTTGGTGCCATAAACTGTGCGGGATTTCAATGAGAAAAAACTTGAGTTTACTATTCAAAAGTGCAACAAAGTTGTTAATCTCAATTGCATGTGCTAGTGAGTGAAGGTTGTGCACTTGTTGGTCTGCTAAAGTAGACAAATTTCCACTTTCAATGCTATCAGGTTAATGGTTTGGTGGCACTGATGGAAAGCGAGCATGTGGGACCTTTCAACTTGGGTAACCCAGGGGAGTTCACTATGTTGGAGCTCGCTGAGGTTTGTATTGCAGATTGATTCTCTATCTTGTGACATTTTGGCAAAATAGGCTGTTGAGGTACATTGTTTCCACTTATTCATATCAATCAATCTTGTTTCTTCTCACATACAGGTTGTCAAGGAAACGATTGATTCGAGTGCAACAATCGAATTTAAACCAAACACAGCTGATGATCCACATAAAAGAAAGCCTGATATTACCAAAGCAAAGGAACTCCTAAACTGGGAACCTACAGTATCCCTTCGGGAAGGACTGCCTCTGATGGTTGCTGATTTCCGGAATCGCATCTTGAATGAAGATGAAGGGAAAGGCAACAAATGAGAAAAATGTCCAGTCAAGTATGTATAGGTTATAAAGCATGTCATATATGTCTATTCCTTTCTTTAAGCGTTTGCCACTTATACTTTATTTACGGCATAGAGAATATATGATGCCATGCTTCATCTGTAGGAAGATGTCTCCACTCTTCTTATCTAAATTTTGTTCATGTACCTAGATTTTTTATTCTAGGACCTATATTGATTTTTTGCAGTCCTCTTATAGAAAGAGAAATTTGATAAATATGAGGACTATCTGTTTAAAGAAGTTATAACTGCCTTTATGGTATTTTGTAAACCTTAACAATATACGCTCCTGTGTTCTTCCCCCCCCCCCCCACACCGGTATTGAAAATTGTTGGCAACTTATATATATGAGGAAAGCAAGATAATTTAACCAAAATAATCTCATTTTTTATATTTTAATTCAAAATAGTTAAATTAATATCATTTTTAATATTTTAATTTAAAATAACATGTTTTATTGAAGTTTATCAAAATAATTTAAAGCGTATTTTAAAAAAAATTTTAAACAATTTTTGCATTATAACGTATTTGATAAAAATGTTCAATATAAGACGTGCACGTTTTTATATTTGTAAGAGTATTCATTTGATAAAGACATCCAACATAACATGTATTTGATAATTATGTTTTTATATTTGAAGTTGTTGGAGCATAAGACGTATTTAATAATTACATTTTTATATTTGAAGGGGTTGAAGCAGTAGACAGACGTGATTGTGTCAATTAGTCATGTCTTTGACAACCATTCTTTTTTGGAATCTTTTTCTTTTTTTCTAGAAATAGTAATTGTTTTTTTTATAAAAAAAACAATCTTTTTTTAATAAAATAGTGACTAAATTTTTATAAAAAAATTTAATCACCTAAAAATAAATAAATTTTTTATCACATTAGTTTTATACTAATATAAAAAAACTAAAAAATATTTTTACACTAATATTGAAATTTATTTTGACATTAAAATTTTACACTAATATTAAACATATTATTTTTACACTAATAATAGTAAAAATAATCTTCTATTTTTTTTTAAATTTGTCTTTATTTAATGAAATAGTTAGTCAATTTCTCTAAAAAAAAAAATTTAAACATCTAAAATTAATGTGACAAAAATTTTATTTATTTTAGATGACTAACTTTTTTTAAAAAAACATATTTACTAACTATTTTATTAAAAAAATAAAAAGTTTTTTTAGAGGTAATACATAAATTTTTTTTAAAAAGAATTTTATTCACTATTTCATTAAAAAAATGAAAAGATTAAAAAAAACAATCACGTCTTACTGCTATAAATATAAAAATGTGATTATCAAAAACGTTTTATGTTGGATGGCTTTGCTAAATAAGTTATAATGTAAAAATTGTTTAAACGTTTTTTTAAAATACATTTTATATTATTTTGATATACAACCAAATAAAAAAAAATATTATTTTGATTAAATTCTCACCAAATAAAATATTAAAAATTGATCAGTGCTCAAGCGTGCCCGCCTTTTTTTTTTTTGTTCCCTTTCTTTTTCGATAGATGTGGCCGCCCCTTTGATTGCAATCCATTTTTAGTCGGATTAGCATTTTCTTTTCATTTGAATTTTTGACAAAATAATTGGTTTCTAAATTATATGGGCAGGTGAATTTCATCTTGCAATTTTTATAGCCACCCTTTTTACACACAAAAAAGCCCTAAATTTATTCTGAGGCTGCTTTTTTTGTGATGACAGTCTTTGGATTAATAAGTGATGAAATCTTTTTATATAAATCATTCATTCATAATACAATAAAGATTAATGCAAGAAAGTTTGAATAAATGGACAAAAAATCTATTTTTTTGGGTTTGACGTAAAGCTCAGACATGTGGTGTGGAAGTGAAACCTACTCCGTACATTCTTGTAAGAGAATGGTTCCAATTATCAGCATAGAGTTGTTGCCTGTGCTGTAGGATAATCTGCAAAAGAAGCCCATATCAAGTTGTAGAAAAGCAAGTAGACTTAAGAAGGAGAAGTAACGCAGAGGAACTTCTGGTTTTCTCACATTATAAAATGCATTCTGCATAAAGAGAGTAAGAGTGATAAATATCTAGAATCATTCTCAATTATCCAGCCAAAAAGAAGGCCGCCGGGGGGAAGCATCGTATAAATGGCTGGCTTAAAAAACCCGCACTCCCAAAGAGAAGAGAAAGGTGATATAATTGTGAGCATCTGATTCCAGGGGACTTTTGAAACGGGACCTTGTAAAAAATGGTAGAAACTTAAAGTGGGCTTTCTGTGTCTCTCTGTTCATCATCATCATCATCCACAGGAAATGAGCCATTAAAGATGGTTTCGCGTCAAAACAGCATTTGTTCCAAAAGAAGGATCCGGCTGCTATTTCCGATTGCAATCCCAATTATTCGATTCCAGAAGAAAGTTAGGTTCTTCTTACTTGCCTTTTTCTCTTTTGTTCCTGTGCTGGCATTGATATGGACTGCCTACGGCCTACCACTAAGGAAAGTCGGTTCATGCTTTTGGCCTTAGTTTTTGTCTATGACTGGTAAAAAACTTGTCAAAACCAACCAAAGATTGATTATATCTCACGTCAATATTTAATTTAACTGAGTTCAAGTTCGACTCTCATCCATTTTTTAACCTTGCGTTCGAATTGCAAGAATTGGTGGCCAACCCAGTAAATTGGTAGGCTGTCATGTTAAAAAGTAAGTCTTCACTCCAAATCAGAGTCATCTAATTATAATTTGAATGTATTGACAAAATGATAACTACAAATTAGGTAGCTATTGAAAATCATCTTACTATAAACAATGAGTTTAGATTCTTATTGAAAATTATAAAAATATTTCTTAATTAGATAGATAAAAGTGTATATTTTGATAATTTTATAAAGTTTGAGTGCATGTATTAATAATAAAAAAATTTAAATGCTATTTTTAATAGTTTTAGAATGTTTAAATTACTAAAATTAAAATTTATTAAAGTTTAGGAGCTTATGCACTTTTTACCGTAAATAAAATAAAGGGAATTGATGGCCTCCTCGGTACAATTTATCTCATTATCTTTTTCCACTTCTATCTACAAATTTAACTTATACTAACTATCGGTTTTTTAAAATGAATCACAGTACTAGAAGGAAAGAAAAGGAGAAGTGATATATATTTATCTTTTAAATAAAATTAAGACATGATTAGAAAATGTTGTTTGTTCAGGCTTCTCTGACAATTTCGACGTGTTAATTAATGATGTTTGGCCCTGATGATTTAGCCGTTGCACTGTCACATGCTCCCGCAAAACTTAAATTCACTGTTTCCTCTGAGATATTCATTTAATAACTCATCAAATGCGTAGGGGCCATGTTTTCCTGTTCCTGCTCGTACAAAACCATAATTACAGAAAAATAAACTTCAATTCAATTGAGTTGAGAGGGAGTATATATAATTGAAGCCAAACCCATTATTATTCATTATTCATTATTATTAGGGAACTGCCTCTGAATCTTGCAGGAAATCCATATAGCAAGTGTCTGCCTTTGGAATTACTACTCCTATATAAGTTTTTCTACATCCTAGATTAGAGCAAGCACAACCTCGTGCACTGTAATTCGTCTCAATTTTCTAATCGGCATCATCAAATATGTTTTTCTTTGCTATACCTGCAGATATTCCCTCACTTTAATTAAATCATGAGTAAAAGAAAGCAAAGTGTCTAAAATTATAAAAGATAAGGGATCGAAAGTCGAAACGATATTTTGTCTTTAATTTGAAAGAATACATTACTTGTAATTCAATTATCTTTCTTCCTTTTGGAGGACTTCCCAAATAGGAGTCATTTTAACTCTAATACAGATGATTTGACATTCAATATAGAGTAAAACAAGAGATCCTCCACTAAACTTTAGGAGGGAATACAGAGTTCTTTTGTTTTTTTTCTCTCTTTCTTTCTTTCTTTTTTTTTTAAAGATAATGGTAGAATATTTTGGTTAAAGATATAGAAAAGGTAAAAATGGTGATCTTCATTAAACTTTTATAGGGAGGTGAATATATCCAATTCCCACATATCTTCAATTGTTTCTTTGTTGTTGAGTGTGGACCTCATACCTCTCCATCTCTCTTTCTACCCAGAGAAAAGAATTGTAAGAGCAATAAAAGCAGAGCAGGCATCTTTACTTGGTAGTTCCATCTCTCTTTCTCCTACCCACAGAAATTAAAGCTCAAAAGAATGCAGATTCCCTAGGCTGTCCATTCAACTCTTAGTAATCATTTCTCACGTTCTAAAGATGAAAGGAATCGATATATTCTGTGCATCCCAGGCTGCAACTGCCATTTGTCTTGGCATGGAGGAAGGATCATCCTCGTCGTCCTCGTCTTCGTCGACATTTCAACTCGGCAGTGGCCGAGCCATCGACCGCTACAATCCCATTATCAGAGACCCCAGAAGAGTTGGAAACACCATCCCTTCCTGTTCTTCTCAGTCACCCATCGTCACTCCTAGACTTGTCAATCCTCAAGGCAAGATTATTAAGAACTTGTTGCCTTCAAAGACAAATAATGAAGTCAAGAAAAAGAAGAAGAAGAAGAAGAGTACAATAAAATTCGGTACTGATGAAAAGAGAAAGAGCAGTGCTGATGATGATGGGAATTTAAGTACGAGGAAGGGTTGGAGCTGTACAAAGCCTGGAGATTTTATTAGCCCTCCAGGTTCTTCTAGGTATCTTTTGAGTGATCAAGCTTTCTTGAATGTGATATCGGATTTTGATCCAGTTCTCAAGTTGGTTCCAGTAGAATCTTCCAAGACTGCTCAAGTTGTGCTGAAAAAAGATGAATTTTGTCCTCCAAAACCATCCTCGTCATCATCTCGTTCTCCAAACCAGGTAATCGCTATCCCATATATTTTATTTTAATTTTTTATATTCTTAATAAACTTCGAGCTAAGTATTTATTTTTCATTTACTTCAGACGTGATGATATAAAGAGTTAAAATCAAAGATAAAAAGAAATAATAAATCATAAATAATTTAGTGACATATTCTTTCATTTTTTTAACCCCAAATAAAAGTAATGATATAGAACAATATTCTTCTTGGAATTCTTTATAGTACAAGGGAATTTTTTGTAGTTCATCCACCACCAGGCCTTTCCCATTTCTTTTCTTTTTTTTGTTTTATGCATCTGTCAAGATTTCAGCAGAAGCCAATGATTGTTGTTTAGCAATAGAACAGAAAACGTTTAGAAAGTCATGGATGATTGAAGCGGTGGTCCTGAAGGGTGGGTATGACTTTAAAAATGTGTTTACTTTTGCAGGTCGTTGTTCTTAGAGTGTCACTGCATTGCAGAGGATGCGAGAGGAAGATGAGGAAACACTTGTCAAGAATGGAAGGTACGCTGATGAATTAATATATCATCTCACGTTGCTTCCTTCTTCTTTCCCTTTCGTTTCTAAATGATCCACGCCAAAATTGAGGGCCCAGGCCCACCACAGTTTCCGAACAAGACTATAGCTGGGAGTGCAGATGTGCCACTCACCTCTCACCTCGTCTATCATATATACGAAAAACGAAAGTAACTAAAATGAATATTTTAAATTGATAATGGATAATTTATACTTAAGGTTTATTTGAATAATTAGTCAATTTTGTTGTCAAACTATTTTATTTCTATAGCTTTGGTGTTTAATCTTTATTTTTTAAAAAAAAATTCTACAGTTAAAAAAGTAAAAATAGTTTAGTGGACTAAATTCGTTAATTTTCCATGTTTATATTATTATCAGACTTTTGAAATGGATAAAGGCATCACACGTCTAACTAACCTTTAGCACAATTTGGTCTGGATATATACATATTACTAGGATTAAACCTTAAGAAAAGCAAAAGGTCTGATAGTAAATTGATCTTCGTATATTCATATAGTAGAAGATAAGAAAAATACCCATGAGCTTTTGTCTTTTTCTTTATATACATATTGTGCTTGGGGTTCCATTTTTGCAGTAACAATCTAGGTTATATTGAACAGGGGTGTCATCTTTCAACATAGACTTTGCGGCCAAAAAGGTAACAGTGGTTGGGAATGTAACACCATTGGACGTCCTTAACAGTATATCCAAGGTCAAGAATGCACAACTATGGACACCACCAACGGCACCTGCAGTCGTGCCGGTTCATCAAACTAATAAATGGGAGATGAAGAAGCTCAAAGAGGGCATCATCTGATGGACCAAATTTGTTGTAAAATTCATTGTGAATTGAATGAGATCCTCCATGTATCTCTGTGTGAAAATTGGATCGTTGATTAGGAAAACTTGTAATGTTAGAAGGCTATGGCGAGTGTCCAGCTAGACAGATTTATTAGACTTCTACTTTTTTAAGTTACAAATTTGCCCAACCCCCCCCCCCCCCGGGCTCCTGTTTATTGTAATCTTTATTTACCCCTAAAATTAATAGCTTAATGGTTGAACGTCTACCTCATCTCAATTACTCTCTCCCATAAGTACAACGAAGAAGTTTAAATGATAACCTTAAATTCTCTTAAATGATACAATCATATAACTAAAAATAAATATTCATAGGATCATATCATCAATGAAGGGTTTCAAGTTTCTAACTTTTTATGCTTGAATTAAAAATGTAAAACAATATGAATCACCATAAATCTTTACAATAATATAGACATATAATGTTAGTATGATGACTTCTATTGCGTTATTGACAATTGAAAATTGGATGGAACTTTTTCATGGTAATGATTCCTACAGCAATTAGCGCTAATTAGGAGCTAATTTTTGTCATGGCATCATAGGTGCCAGAGTTAAAACGAAATGCGAGTATTATCCGACCTGCCGGATTCGAACCAGCGACCTAAGGATTTCTATGATCACACTACAGTCCTCCGCTCTACCAACTGAGCTAAGGTCGGCTATATGCAAGGGTTTACATGATATTGTATTCTTCTACTTGAATACATACTTAGTCCACTTGTGGACCTAACTTTTCTAAGAGATATTCATAAGCACAAAATAATCGATATATAATCTAATTCAACTTATAGATATTATATATATATATAAGGTACCAAAAATAATATTAAATCTTTATCATAAAGCAATTACGTATTTATACATTCGTTCAAATAACTAATTATTTCTTCAATTGAATATTGAATGAAAATTTTAGAATTTCTTTGTTCAATTTTCCTTTTCCCTTCATGAAAGGTGGATAAAGTTGCATCAACGTGTTGCAATATGATGGGTCTTACTCTTGTTAAGTCGCTATCCATGTAACATATCGCCATCTAATTGACATGAAGTTTAACCAAGTACTGACACACATTTCACCATTACCAAATATGAGATGTGTTCAGATTCAATCACTTCGTCATTATCTACACATGTGTTCTAGTCATTTGTTTTTCACATCTGTAAAAGTTAAATTTGATGTGTTGTTGTATGATTCGCTCTATGTGTTGACGTGGCTCCTCGTCTACACATGACACTGTTGCATGTCATCCATCCACTGTAGCATTTTTTTTATAAAAATAAATATATATAAAAACACAATAAACAAAAAATATTAGTAAAAAATGTAAAATAATCATAAAATAACATAAATTAAATGAAATTAAAAAACACAAATAATATAATAAAATTATATAAAAATACTTTTTTTTTGTTTAATTAGTGGTGGAGACCATAAATTAATTGGATATAAATATCTTAAATTAATTATATTATTAATGAAATTTTAAATAAAAAATATGTTTATTGAAGAAAAATAAACATTTAATTAAAAAAATTAAAATAGAAATTTGAATATTTAATTTTGATAGAGACAAAGTATATAATAAGATATATATTTATTTGTGCTTATGAATATCTTATATTAGAAAAGCTATTTTTACTACATCTACTAGATGTAGGCCGTGGTTTCCATGTTTACTCATTTCCTCTTCATTATTTAAAGGGCATATTAACCGGAGTTATTTACCCCAAATTAAGTTCCAATACTCCAGTGAAGATCATAGGCACCAAACCAAAATGACCATTCTCTTTTTTATCTTCTTAGGTTTGGTGGCTTCCTCCATGCAGAATGAAATTAGTCATTCTGCAGCTGTAGAAGACAACGAGGTTCAACCCTTTGGCGAAGTTTCTGCAGCGGATGAATTCGTTTCTCAATCTCTTTGGGCTGACAGATACAGCAGGAAATTACCAAAGGGTATGCCAATACCTCCAAGTGGACCGGGAAAAGGATGTAATCGAGGAAATTTTGGTGCAAGTGCAGTTCCGTTGTTCTATAACCCAAAAGCAGCTTCCCCTCCACCACCACCGTGTTAATCTGTAGTTTTATGGATTGGAATTCTTGGTTGCCTAGATTGGATTAATAGCACTCTGTTATATTCATTTCATATAAAATTCTCACAATTCTTGTTGAAGTGAATTGATGTGTGAAAGCGTGAATTTGAATATCAGATTTGTAGACATGCAATTGGCACAAAAATCAGATTGTTCTATGTACAAATTCATTCTTTCCTTCCCATAGTATAAATATGAACTAATTCATGCTTCGCAATAATCTAATTGAACTCGAAGATTCTCTGCGATTTTTAGTTTGAATCAAGTCTAATTGTAGTTACGAGCTTTCTAGACTCTAGGTTGATATTAAGAACGAGATATAATAAAATATATCACTAAATTATTTACAATTTATCATCGTTGTAAATAAATATGGAAAATTCAAAAATTAAAATAAAATATAAAGAATATAAATAATAACAATATTTGAACACTTCTTACAATCAAATATTGTTTAATAAGTCCTTAAGAAATTAAAGAATCCTTCCTTAAAGAAAGGATTATTTCCAAATTAGAAAATTAAAGATTTGAGAATTCCGAAAACTAGAGAGAGAATAGTAATTCTAAAAAAGTTTAAGAATAAATAGGTAGAATCTCCCAGTAAGATGACATATGCAATTCTAAATTCTACAAGCAACTCTTAATCATCGTTATATTATTACTTTCAATTTTTTTTTTTTTTTTTTAGATACTCTTACATATGAAAATTTAACTTTTCAATTGTCCGGATAAACGATACAATCAAATTATAAAATTAATTAGAAGAAAAAAAAAACAAAGGAGCCATAAATAACGATATATAGGGCTGATTGGTGTCAGCATAATAATTCTTATTTTGTTTTTAAAATATGTGAAATTTTAACATAAATCTGATTTCAACCATCATATACTTACGACATTCTACCTTTCTAAAAAAGCATAACATATAATAGTACATTCTATTAATGCATGTGATTCAAAAATACTCAAATACACCTAAGAATTTCCCTTACTCGAAGCAGCTCCCTTTAAAGTATATGTAATATACATATTTGGGCAAATTTAATTTCACTTAAAATAAGTTACAACGAAACGGAAGCTGCATTGTTCATTTGTTTGTCCCTTGAACATGGAGAGAACTATCTTCTCGTCCCGTTCTGGTTGCCTCCCTTATGATATAATGCGGGAGAAATTGCATAGAATTTGGTTGTAATGGCCCTGATGAGTTTAATGAGTATCTATCCCTCTTGTAGAAAGAGGGGAACGGTGGAATTTCCAGTTCCATAACAGTTTCGTCATGACTCATGAGCTTTTTATGCAGCATTTTGTTTTATTTTATTAGTCTATTAAACCAAAGAGTACCCAGCTTTCAAGTTTCTATAACTACAGAAGTTCTCCAAACTTTACATGGTTAATACCTCTCTTATTAGGTCGTTTATCAACATTTTCTCAATTTCCTTACCTACAATATCGGTGTCATCTCTGAATCCGAACCAGTCCATCTCCCTGTCCAGCGCCTTTTCTGGATTCTCCCCGTTCACTTCAATTTCCTGGTTAGCTAGGAACGAATGCAAAGCGTCTTTCACCCCATGTTTCTGCCAGTTCGAAGTAACCGCCCATCTCGTCTGATTCACCCAAGGGCATGGGTCAATATGGTGCTTGAACATCAGTAGAAGTGCAAAATTTATGCGGTCAAACAACAGCTTCCTTTCAAACTTCAACCTGTTTGTCTCCCCACCATAGTTCTTCTCAAGATTGTCAAAGATCCATGGATCTAAAGGGCATTCAGGTGAATGCCATGTCGCAACAAACGTATCAGGGTTAAACTCTTCAAGACCAGCAGTAAATAGGACTTCGTCTATGTAGCAAGACTCCCAACTCTGACCTCCCAAGAGGCACCCTTCTTCAGGAACAATTGCGGATTGCCGCAACACATGTTCATTGTTTGATGCACGTATTGGTGTATCTGCATAACCTCCTGACTCCATTTTGAGGAGTTGCAGTTGCATCCGGAGTTCTAGCAAGAGAATATGAATAAGACACAATTAGAATGGGTTAAGGAATAGGATAAGATTCAAGAAATAGTCCATAAATGAATTCTGCAACCAAAATAAGATAACTTCAAAGTTGAATTAGGCTTGGGAGCAAATTATTGAGGGAGCCATGCTGTAAATATATCACTAACTCACTAGAGAAAGGAATGAGGCGAGTCATTTGAAGAGTTAGACGGACTAATCAGAAATAAAAGTTGATTTGAGGTTGTTTCTTAATTACCATGAAGTTCGGCATTGACTTTCTCAAAACAATCCGAACTAGATGATACATCTTCCACAAAAGAGACTTCAAGAACTGAAACAGGACTAGGGTGATCAGCCTCCTTTGAGCTTTCTGAAGATTCTGGTTCAGGTCCAGGGCACGGAAAGTGAGAAGGTACTCCTTCAGATTGACTCACAAGTAGTTCCTGAAATACAATCGATTAATCAGAAACTTTCCTTGGTATTATTGATACTTTAAAATCAGGAAAAGGGTAAAATTAATGGGATAATGGTTCATATCAGTTCATTTTCTTTTATGCTGAGACTAATGTTTCAATTTTAAATTAATATACGGTTGTTTCATTTTAAGAAAGTGGACATGCAATTTTGGGACCAAAGGAATATTGAACATAGAAAAGTAGGAGCATCTTAGCATATATATTTTGTCTAGGCACTACTGAAAAGCTTTAGCCTTCCTATTTCCTACTTTGAAGTAGTTACAACAAATTGGTGCCTCACAATCATATAATGTTTCTGAGACATACATAACTATAATGATAACAGTTTTCCAACTTATTCTTAGGATGTGGCCATGCTCAACTTATATGTAATGAAATGCACATGAAAATCATAAAATCCTGGACTTGTTCAGTCATTTTCCTTTTCTTCATATCAGTCATTTATCAGCAAAATTACTAAATGCACTTATTTCTAAGCAGGGAGGTGAATTTCTCTGTCAACAGATAATATTCAGATCCAGTATCTGAACAGGTAGAAACTCAAACTGAAGAAATTCTAGAATCCATATGTTAAATTTCCAGCAGCTCTAAAAGCTTGAGCTGATAGAAAGGGGTTGAACTTAATTATTTAATACTGTGATTCTCTAAGTTAATTGAGGGACTAGGAAGGACAGAGACTTGTTAGACGTGTAACACTGAAAGATGCTCCATCTCCCAGTTCAAAAAAATGCAGAAATGTTTTTTGAACCCTTTCACATTTTATAATGCTTGATCATTCACTAAATGCATGTTCATATCCACATCCAAAAATTTGGCAACTCCTTATTAAAAATGCTTGAAATATCCAATTTAATCATTAGTTCAACATAGTAGGAGGGAATGCAGTCAAAATATGTGGTGCCTAAAAATTTTAATTACATCAGATGTTGAAATTCAGTAACTGTGCCACAACCCCCAAGGTATGGTTAAATCAATGCATCATTACTAAGATGAGCTAAGATGTCCAAAATTAATATGCTCATTACCTCTTTGCATTTGGCTATACACATTTTGAGATGACAAATTAAAAGTAAAACGAAGACCATACTTGAGGAAACAGAAGACCATCAACAAGGAGAGACATGCAAAAAATGCAGAAGCAAGAGAAGAATGGCTATAGCAGCAAGAAAAGCACCTAGAAATATGCCACCACACAATTGTTCTGTATGCAAAATAAGTTGCAACTGCAAAGAATTTGTAAAAGATTCGAATGCCCAAACCTGTTGCCACGTAGTTTCTTGATGGGGACTAGAATTATCTGAATGCTGGAATTGCAAATCCACAGGAGGGTCTGCAGACAATGTTAAACTCTCATGTTTAGCATCTGGCAGTGAATCAGTGATGGAGGTTCTGCAGGAACCGCTGGTAGCAGGCACCAGAGAAAGCACGATTTCTTTTTCTTGTTGGTCTTCCTTATCATGGCTGATATCTGCTTGAGGCACGTTGGCATTAACATCTGGTGAAGAGTTGGCATCATCACTACATGGATGAGGTTCTCTACTGCTAGATTTATCTCCCGATGAATAATCTTCAAAACTTCCCTTCCTTGCCTTACTTCTTCTCAGAACTTTTCTCTCGTTAGTGATAACCAGAGATTCATGCCGTCCATTTGATCTTCTGCTGCTAAATAAGGGAGGAAGGGATCTTGATCTAGATGAGTTTTTGAGACACCCATCTCTCCAACCTTCTCTACTGCTAATGCCCAGAGGACTATCACAGCCAGAATAATTGTAGCAGCAGGGAAAATTTTCATTGTCTCCATCCAGAGTCGTTGCAGCATCTGAGGTCTCATTCCTTGTTTCCCTGTCAGGCACAGCAAGCATTTCTCCGAGTGTGCTACCCTTACCAAATGATTCCACATACTGACACCTGTGAGTCATCCTCCACCGCTCGGACATTCTTTTCTTCGCTTCCTTACTCACCAATGATTCGTTAGGACCTGATGAAGAAGGTGTGTAAAAGTTATTCCAATCAAATATATTACTGGGAGAAGTCTTCCCTCCCGATTCACTGGATGAATCACTTTCATATGCATCATATGAACTCTCATCTCCCGCATATCCTCTTGCTCCAGAATGACTCAAAATGTTTAGGCCACCACCAAATGACTCAAAATTTTCTCTCATTCCCCTAGTAACTTCTCTAGCAAATGCTCTATCCTCTTGTGCCTTGGGGCTTGAGGAAATCACAACACTAGATGAAGTTTTCTTTTTCCATAATGCTAATTCATCAGATTTGGGAGTTCTGCGTTCCAAATTTTTCCTATAAGAGCATGGATGTGCATGTGAGGGCTCTGGTGATGAAACTGAAGTAATGGAATTGCTGGTCTTGCCTATGTTTGGCTTCAGCACAACAATTCTTGTTGGAAGCAAATTTCCTTCATTTTTAACATCTAAATCATTTCTTGATGGATTACAAGGACCGTATGAACCATGATGGCTGTGTGGTTGAAGTAGAAGACCATCCTCACGTTTTGGGCGAGAGCTAATGTTGTATTTGCCTGTATTATCTCTTTCTGATTTCGAACCTTTGGCTCTGGAATTTGTTACCTCTAAAGACGGCATACGATCATAACAAGATCTTGAGGAGGCAACCTGCACATCATGCAAAGGCTTGACGAACGATGAATCTGGTTGCTGAAGATATCTCAGAAGCAAGTCCTTATTTGAGTCAAGCACCTCAAGAGTGTAATCAAATTCTTTTGAAACCTGAAGTTCCGCATCACATGAAAGACGCTTTGCGTCCATGAATTTCTGCTGAATAAGTTCCATTTCAGGCTTTGTGTGTCTGGAATTCATACTCCGTTTTGACGAGCAGCGGCTATTTGTTACATGTGATGCTTCTAAATCTTCATACACATCTTTGAATTCTTTTTGGTCAACTGAACTCCTCCTACTCAATCGATCCTCATACAAGTACTCATTCTGATAGACGTTTCTTGATGTGTTCCTTTGTTGATGCTTGTCAAACAACTTCTTTTGTTGTCGTTGACCATGCTTGGGAGATGGGAGCCCATCAAGACCCATCAATCTGGCTATGACGTTTGGTGATCTTCTCTTAGCTTCACCTTCCTTCGCCATTTCTTCTGCCAGCAGTTTCTTTATTTGTGTACCACTACCTCTTTTCGCAGCACTCTGACTGAAATGTGATATCAACTGCAACAACCAACCAAATTCTATGATTTCATTCATATAGAAATAGAAGGTCATAACCTTATAACTAATTCATGCCACCAGCACATCCAATCAGTGACTAACCAAAACATAGGAAGCTAGACCATTCAGAAAGCCATAAACTGGTGCTTACCAAATCTTCTTTAGAAATACCCTCACTGTAGGAATGAGAATCAGAAACCAAACTTTGGGCAACTTTCTGTTGGCGAGCCTGGAAATTTCCTGGAAATCAATCCAAAATGTATTAACATTAGCACGCGTGAAGGAGACCATTGCATGTAGAATGAACTGGATTGTGGATCATATTCAAGGAGTGGGACATATGAAATTGGAACATACTATCACAGAATTAGTTTAAAAAATATTTATTTTTGAAGCACACTTAGCTGCAACAAGTATAATAAGGCAGCTTAAGGCAGCTAAATTAAAGAACCAGCCAGGAAAGCAATTAGAAACAAAAAGAAGAAAAAAAATTGTTGTTTTTACTCTGTTTTCCTCTTTTCCTTTTCTGGTTCAGCTTGATGTTTTCCCTTATTTTCTTGCCCAGAAAATTATTTTTATTGGTCCTTTAAATCATCATTATGCAAAATAAGGCTTCATAAGTCCATTCTGACTACAATAAGGAAATGAAGTGTTAGAGAAGAGGCCAAAAGCGGATAGGAAGGAATGCCCGGAGGAGAGGCCCAGCAATTATAACTCGTCATAATCTAGAATTTCATCAGAAAACATGCAAAATTATGCTGGCACCACTAGAGTAAGGGCCTACCTCATTCAATTAGCAAACAAAACATGCTTTTGAAAAGCACGAGCAGTATCAATACTTAATCACGCCTCAATAGAAAACTACTTCAACCAAATTTAAATAAGAAAAGGGCATAGGAGTGGGAGGTAGCCGAAGAAACCTTTAGCCACCCTGTTGCTAATCTTATGATGTAAAAGATCAAATAAGATCTCATCCCGGGAGGTCATTTCCAGTTAACAAAAATTACCAGAAGCATTTAACTCACTCAAAAGGATGATAAAATGACAATTTGCAGTAAGTAAGAAATTTCAGCCTTGATGATGAGGTCGATTTAGGTCAAAGTGTTGAGAACAAAAGGAAACTCTGTAAATCTGTTTCTTACATTGAAGGTTCAAAAGGGAAAAAAAACCACTTTTAATGAGGAAAACCGACCAACAAAAAAATTAGCTCCAGCTGTTTCGGTTTATGAAAAAGAGAATAGGAAATTCAGCGAATTCAAAGAATGTTTCTTTCGCCATATGCCTCATTTTGTCAGTGTTCTAATTAGTGACCAACTAAACCTCCTCCTCGTTCAAAACCGAAAAAAGAATTTCGATTTTGTCAAAAGAAATACATACTGAAATGTAAAATTTCAAATAAATCCTAGAATTCAAACATTTTTTCCTTTTCTTTCAAATTTCATCTTTCCAAACGGCTGAACCACATAAGGATGGCATGAACATTTGACATATCTGTAAACATTGGCGTGTGTATGTAATGTTTCGAGCAATACTGACCTTCAACACTTGTAGCACTCCTAGACCTTCTGTGCCGAGCTTTTTCCATTTTCAAAATTCAAGCTAGAGATACAGAGTCCGAGGGAAAAGATGCAAACAGAAAGACAAAAATGAAAAGACAAAAGACGAAAACGAAGACGGAAGATTCCTAGAAAAAGCACTTAGATCGGAAATCTCGGAAAAAGCACGAAACCTCCTCGAAATTCATCACCACCACCACCGCCATCATCGTCCGCAACAGCATCCTAAAAAAACAAACCCTAGCTCCTTCTCAGCTCACTCTTTTCAAATTTCTGAACCTAAACAACACCAGACCACACAAAAAACATGCATCAGCCTCTCACATTATCTCTCTATCTCCTTCTCTCACAGAACCTCTCTGCTCATTGTTCAGAGACACAACGGGAGAGAAGAACTATGCATAGTGACAAGCACACATAAATACAGCATATACATACAAATATATTTAGAGATAGAAAGCTTCAACAGTGACCGAGCGAGGCTGCATTAATGGCGGCACGGTCCCCTCTCTCCGGCGGTGGGTTCTTTTTTACTACTTGTAGTAGTTTTGGTTTTCCCAGCAGTAAAGAAAATTAGACAAGACTGTGTGTGGATGTGTGTGTTTTTTTGAATTGGAGTTTGAAAATGGAATTGGGCGACACGAGGGAAAGAGGACCCTATCCCTATGGGCTATGCTTTGGGGCATGCTAGCGGCTAAAGCCTATCTGGACGGCGAATGTTTGGTCGTTCGTGCCAAATGGACGTCTAGGATTCTGCAACGTCATAAAAATTTCATATATGAATGGCAAGCGAAAAGTATCACTCCTCCGTATGTATCGTGAGTATACGCTTTATATTGAATATATATTATGCCTTTTAAAATATAATAGTATAATATGTATATATATACTATATAATTTATGCATAAAATTTGCGTCCATGATTAACAGGTGGGACTTTTGATTAAAAAAAAAAATATATATATATATATTTTTTTTTAAGGATATCGATAATAAAGTTAAACGAAAAATACGGCCCTTATCAAAGTTTCATTATGTTTCAACTATTTGATGAATTCCCCTACCTATATTTTTTTTAACAAGTGAACAATGTTATCTCTATACTTTTTTATAGTATTTTTTAGTTCATATACTTTAACATATTTGTTCAACGTAATCATTACGTCTAAAATGTAATATAATCATTTTTTTAAACACAAATCTAAAAAGGAAACATATTTAGTAATGTTTAAAAAATTATGAACTAAAAAAGTTGATAAAATATATAGATGAAAATAGATAAAAGTTTAAAGAATAGGACAATAAATGTTTGTATTATTGACTAATTGAAAAAAATGTAATAATTAATACTTACTTTTCATATTCATTTAAATTTCTTTAAAATAATTTTTTATAAAGTATTAAAAATAATATTCTCAACTTAAGACGGGATGATAACATGTCAAAGAATAAGGACTAAAAATGATGATAAAAATGAATATGAACAACATTGAAGAATTGTTCAAAGGATAGGGACAGGTTGGGAAAATTTTCCATACTTTTTTTCATTAAACTAAACTATTGTGTCCAAAATATGGTTGAAATTTCCGTACTTAATTAGTAAAAAAAGAGTTCTTAATTTAAAATTTTTATATTTTGTTGCCAGTAGTTAAACTTTCAACATTTCAAAATAAATGATATTTTAGTTATTTTATTTAAATTTCAGAAATTTTGTTTGTTTAAATTTTTTATGCATAAGTGATCAATATTTTTCAGTTTTACGCTCATTTAATTGGATAGAGGATGAATGTGATTAATTTGAAAATAAACAAGGAAAGTAATTGAAATTAATGTTTATTAATGGTAAATTTAAAATTTAATTACAAAACTTATACTGTTTTAATATTTTATATACTTGTGTAAACAATCAAAAGATAATCTACTTTAAAAAGAGGAAGTAGTTGTGAGATTCTACTTAAAATTTGTGAGTATATGTAAATAAAGCTTTTTAAAAACATGAATGAATTATATGATACTGATGTTATTATTATTTTTTTTTAGGATAAAAAGCATTTCATTCAACTATGAAGAAATGAAGGATAGAATAGGAGCATTCCATACAAGAGTATTTGAGCTTGTAAGAGCATAGCTAGCTAAGAAATGGGCAGCACTATTTGTTTGATGTGGTACATAATAAATAGATTGGAATCCTAAATGATATTGAGAAAGAAGAAGCTCAAAAACCTAAAGGAAAGAGCCTCACATATCCTTTTTTTAAAAAAATAAAAAATAAAATTTAAAACTCCTTTTACAAGAGAAAGACAATTTGATTCCAACTAGAGATGATCCGAACTCAAAAATAAAGCTCGTGTTCCACTCAAATTAGAATAGAAAGCTAAATTTCAAACTTAGTCCAAGTTTTTCTTTAATATGTTAATTTAAAATTTGAAAAAATAAGAAAAACTATATATATATATATATATTGACATTGATAATAAAAAAGTCAAATATTTTTAAATTCAAATTCGATTCGAACTCGATAAACTTTGAACACAAACTCAAGTTGGACTCAATACTCAGTTTGCACTCTAATTCCAACAAAACAAAAACATTAGTAAAACCATTAGCTCCAGCCATGCAATGGCTTCAATAACCGCGCATTGATTATGAATGCAAGGGGAAGTCAGTTATTTGATATAAATTATTTCAATACCCGTTATTTTTTACTTAAAAATACTGTAATTCTGATGTCAAATATTTGTTTATTACATATGCTATAAATTTTCAAGTAATAGGTGGAATTTGTCATCTGTATGAACACATCTTTTAGATTTGTATATGATTTTATATTATAGAGATAAAAAATAAAAATAAAAATTGGCTTAAGGAAAATGTTTTAACAACATGTGAAAGTGAAATCATTAGTACACTCTAGAAATATGGGAAAGCAAAAGGAAAGTGATCTGGTAAATTATTATTCAGATGTACAAATTGATGCTTTGGCTACATGAATGCATCTGTTTCTATGTGAATAGAAGGGAAGTCACGTCACATAAGTTTATTTGATTTTTATTAGAAAAATATGTTCATTTTGTTTATAAAAAAAAAATTTGATCCTAAGTATCTAAAAAATTAAATATGAATATTTAATTTCAAGAAAATAGAACAAATTTATAAAGTGATATAACTTAATATTTTGGAAACAAACTCACCGAGCATGGGATAATAGAGACGAGGATTTTGTACTTTTCACCTTAGAGTAAAATCCTATGAATGAGGGATGGTCCTCAACAATCCAACATATTTAATTTTTTTCCTCTTTTTCTAAAATAAGAAAAGAGAATAAAATCCTTCTAAAACCCTAAATTAATGCATGTATTTCAGGAAAAATTCCCAGACACAGCATCAAAATCACACTAATCTTGTGAATCTCTTTTTTTCTTCTTCTTTTAGGAATTGTGTATCTTAATTAATAACAACTACATACTCTTTAACACGGGGGGGGGGGGGAGGGGAACAAAAGGAGGAAATGTTTTGTTATTAAGAGAAAAATTAAAGGCACGGTCCCTTTCTTGGCTGCTTTATTTGGTTGAACCTATACCTGTATTTTCCTCCAGATATGCATCATCCCCTGTTTTGTAATTTATACTAGCATTATTTCTGTTATTGGGTGATCACTGCCGGCATTGCAATATGTACTGAAAAAAGGAATTTGTGTGCATTTCCTACCTTGCACGACTTTGATTGGATTGACGTGTGACCAAAATCCCTGTCGTAAAGCTAAAGAAAACTCCAAATGGACCCTATTGTTTTGGTACCAATGCTTAGCCCTAGCCATTTCTTTGTTAATTGTAGGGATCGATTTCATACCTCTAATTTTTGCCCTACTTTAAATATATATATATTCTTGTATATTCCTTGGCATTTGTGACAAGTTGACAAACCCCAACCGTTGCTTAATTAACTTTTTTGGCATTTAGAAATTCTCATCTGATGTTAATTCATTGAATTATCAATTAAGTATTATATTATCAACACAATTATAATATTGTTAAATTGTCTCAGTTCGAAATTAAATACATATTTTTTATTTTGAATAAAATTAAGAAAATTTTAATTTTAATTAACTTATAAAATTATTTTTAACATGAATATAATGAATTGTGAGACACATGATTTTAGTGTAATGTAATTTCATTAAATTAATATGTTGAATGATGGAGATCACGAGTTAGTGTGATATAAATTTTTTAAATTAATTATGTTAATAATGTAATTTTAGATTAAAAATATATATTTATTTAAGTAAAAAAAACATTCAATTACATATGGCGAGATTAATATTTTTGTATTATTTAAACGTGCTCTTTTACATTTTCTTCAACGCAAGGGAGAGGGGAAGAGAAAAAGGGGGAAAAAAAGGAAAGAATAAAAGTTCATGTTGGGCTGCCTTTCTCCCGCTGATTGTGCAATTATGGATACTAATCTTCCAGCAAGAAACCTCCCTTATTCAACAAACTTGAGTTTCTTTACTAGTACGATAATGTTTGGCCATATGCAACTTAATCTCCCAGTTCTAGTACAGTTATGTTTGCAGTGACTCTGCACCTTTATTGTGAACCATAACTGCCTATTTTTCTTTGATCTAATGCCAACCTGTAAATTATCTTTTCCAAATGAGTGAAAATCTATTTGCATGAAGGTTTCTTGCATATTTTCAAGTAACCAGTTTATTTTCTTCTAAAAATTTCTTCGGATACTTGAAGAAATAGATGATGGGATCATCTATATGTACCTGCATGCAGGTATGCCATTTGACCTTTGGTAGGGAATATAATGATTGTTTTGGATTAAAACAGTTGTCACACAACTAAAGTAAAATTAATAATAATGAAAATAAATTGAATATAAATAATTTATGTGGAAAACTTCCAAATAAATTAGAGTAAAAATTACGAAACAAAAGAAATAATTTATTACTCGCAACAATAATTGAAATAGAAGAAAGAAAGTATAACTTTCTTACTCTTGGACCAAGCTACAAAGCTAACAAATAAATGAGAGATTCTCTCTTGTGATGACATAATGATCACAATGAGAATGAAATATTTATTCTCTATTTATAGAGAAGGAAAGTAAGTTTCAACCATTTGATTTGAAACATTCTGCCAACAATGAAAATAAAACAAATGGCAAAAGTAATTAGTTTATACTATCAAAACCAATTGAAGGAATGACTAATTTGCTGACCAAGTATTTCACTAATGTAATATTGCAATACCAAACTTATTTCCTTAATAATTTGACAAAACAATTGGACTAACCATTCATTTCCTACACTTGTCCATAAAAAATAACTTTACTATCAACAACCTTAAAATCGATAGTCTAAAGAAGATCTTGGAGCACATAGAAGATGAGAATGACTTAATTACCCATCCCACTTTCATATAAGAATAAATTTAAAGAATATTTTTAATTTAAAATATCTATTTTTATATAGAAATAATAATGGTACATGATTAGTACATTGTAAATACTGAATTAAATATTCATTTTGATATATAAATAATTATTACAAGTAGTTAATTACTCATTTACACCATAAATTGGGGGGGAGGGGGTGACAAACAGATCTAGGTTTGCAAATTTATATGATTGGATTGTTACTAGTTCCTCTATTTCAGTGTTCCTAGATTAGTTGGTAGCTGTACTGTATGGATCATGGATGGACCCAAGAAGACAAATTAAAGGTAAACTCAAGAAAAGAGAGAATACTTAGATTTTGTCCTCTCCACTGCCCACACAATATCAAAGTGGTTAAAGTTTTGCCTTCCTTCGGCCATATAATCTTTCATGCAAATACAATCAATCATGTGCGTTACTTTCCTGCAGTCATTATCGAACAGTGTTAATTAGCTGTATTCTTCTAATTTAATTATTATTACCAGGATACTTACTATCTTAATTGGTTGCCTTTCAAGACACTAATCCATGTTCAGTACAAGTCTGCCTCTACACTCAGTAGATTGTCAGCAACGTTCGGATTATCCAGGACAAGTACTCATGGCCATTGTATTGACAATGTTGAAGTATTCATGACTCAAGATATCGTGTTCAGACATGGATTTGGAGGACAAAAGAATTAGACATTGTAGTACAGGTTCGGCCACCGATACACAAAATTTGGCTTTTTCCCTTCTTTTTTTATTTATTATTCTTTAAAGACTGGGTAGGTATTTCGCTCTTCGCGAGACTAATTAAGGCTTGTTTCAAATTGTATTGTTAAAATTTGACTCAAAAAAAAAAAAACTTAAAATTTAATTCAAGTATTTTCTGAGGAAATGACTTCAGAATTACGACCTTGGTCCTTGGCTTAGGATATGGCAATAAAGTAGTCAGAATCATGTAGTAGTACTTTTCTTTGTCTCTGCCCCTTTCGAGGAGGAAGGCTTTATGGAGGGCAGCAGACCACAGCCGCAGAGAACTGTTGGGAGGTGCCTTTTCACCGAGGTAAAAGTAGTTGTCTTTGTTTAAAATTTTGAATAATGAGGCCTTCTATAAGCATTTTTTTGAGTTTTTTAAAGGGAGAATATTACGTTAGTTTTGGAATCTTATAGAGTACAAATTTTAAATAACTTAAATAGATATAGTTTTAGTCAAAATAGGCATAGCTTAAGTCCCTCACCCCCCATCAGGTGGATGATGTGGTTATGTTTTTGCACCAAGGTTTATAATGCAATATGACAATGATAATTAGGAAGTTTGCATGTGCGAAGGGTAGTTGGTGAATGATGGCAATATTTGAGCAAAAAAAAAGAAAAAAAGAAACAACAATTTCAAGTATTTGAAGGTTATATAAAAAATAAAAGTAATATATCTGATTAAACATGATGTGTTCATCTCCCTATTTTGGCCAAGAAAAGAGAGTTACAACTAATACACGCATTTCCAAAACGTACCTTATAAGTAATCCAACCTATGACATGGGGAGGGAAAAAAAGAAGACATGTCTCCTTGTTAGAGAAGGAAATTTTGGATTTTTTTTTACATTTTTTAAAATATTGTATAGTGTAGATGTGGACTCAGTGGAGCCATATAGATAATTAATTTGATTCATTTTTTAACCATTCGATTATTATTGCTAAATAGTCTATTAGATATCAAATAAAGGATTCCATGAATTTCATTTCCTCTTACATGGGTCCGTGAGCAAAGTTTCATCCGGCATTATGATCTAAAGGAGAAGGGATTAGGGGGAAAAAGGAAAAACCCTTCTAGAATAGAGCTCCAACAAAAAAGGGAAGGCCTTTGCCATATATATCATCATCATCATAATAGAACAATGAAATAGACTATTACTATTAATTATCCTGCTAGAAGATGGAATAAAAAAGGTGAAAATTTGGCATGGGATGGAGCTGTTTAACTGAATAATTTTGACTTAAAGGTGGCAATAAAAGAAAAGGTAAAGTAAAGTGTTTTAATTAAAGCATTTTGTAGGCCCAAATCCACAATGATAGCCTTCGAATAGCCATAATTAGAGTAGGAAATATGACTTTTCAAGAGGGTAAGCTTAGTGAAGGCACGGCATTTTATGGGTTAAAAACCAAAGCATCATTGTCGATCAAATTAAATACTACTAGTAATAAATAGTTCTGGTGGACAATGAAAAAAATAGTGTCTACTCGAAGCCTCCAATATCTCTCAAAATCGTTGACAGCCTCCATTCTCTTTTTCTTCATTGCGTTTATGCTTTCAAATGAACAATTCAATAAGGGAAATTATGTCGAATTTTTAAATATAAGTAGTTGGACGAATGATAAAACAGAAAATGATTTTAGTTTAGTTCAAAGTTAAGAATATTTAAGGCAATAAAAGGTGGAAATGTGTGTCGTGGGAGCCATGTATGTGAGGTGTTGTCAAGTATTTGAATTGACCCAATAGAACGAAATCATTGGGATTCTATGGATTTCTTCATCCGAGGCCAGGATATATGGGACTCAATTCCGACACTGATATCGCCCACGTACGATTCCTTTCTCCCTGCAAACTTCCAATCCTAGCTGTGGGTAAAATATTATGAAGCAATAATACAAAGTTCAACTCTCGAGTCTCGATAGAGATACATCATACACATGCGTTGAAGATCGTTGTCCTTCTCACTAATTTTAGCTAGCTTCGTGAAGGACCACAAATCGTGCATTTCTACAGCTAAAATATGCAACATTAGTATGAAGGAATAAACTGGTAAAAAGATCCACTCTCATAAATCCAATCCAATTCCAGGCTTGTGGTAACGTCGGACGAAGCCGGAAATTTCCAGATTTTTGGATCTTTATCTTCTCAAAGATCTAGTATACCTATGCCCACGAGTATTAAATTTATTAATGGGCATATTATAATATACACTCCCGAAGAATGTGGGTAAAAGGGTATTGTGCGACAAAGGCCGTCCAGTCAATCACGTAACAGAAATCCATGGATGAAACCTTAAAGGACTAGCATTACGGAGATTGCCATTTGCTGGGAGACATGAAATCTCATGAGTTTTTTATATGATGATGGTGCCTCTCTACTTGTTGTGGTCATGAGACTCTCTGGAGCCCCTGCTCAATTGCTACTATTGCCCTACCTAGTAAAGGTTTACTATTTTCTTTGCTGCTTTTGGAACTGCCAGAAATCCCGATCCCAGGCTACGGCAACGACTTTCTCCTCTTTCTTCAATTCAACAATGCTTTTGCAGGTTCATTCTTTTTTTAATGACAAAAACTGACA
>SRSM01000433.1:0-63486 GCA_019593545.1 Apocynum venetum
CATCCCTAACTACAGGCCGTATGGGTTCGGTTGAAGTGGACTCTATATCTATGATCCCTTCAATTTTTTGCTGGGTTGTTAATGATGAAAGAATTTCAATGTTAGTTTCTATTGTGCGACCAAACACGATTTGTAGTATACCAGTGAAAACTAGTGAGACATTATTGAATCATTCGTTGTCCAAATCGGTGATTGGTAGTTCATTGGTGGTTGAAGATGGTTGCACTAATTGTGACTTCTACGAGGATAACAACAGGAGGATAACCTGGCAGATGTAGAATCTCGAGAACATACACATGCATGCGATAAAGGTAATTTGTTTTCATGTTTGGCATATGTGCCTATCCTCACTTGCAATAATGAAATTGGTGATGGTGAGCATGCCTTATTGACTTTGGCAGAAGAGGATGGAGGGGGAATGACGAGCATGTTGTTGCGATATCAATTAATTCTAAACTTTAACCAATTTATGCAGTTAGGGCAAGTAAGGGTCAAACCCATGAACTTGTAAAATCTCAAAATAAGTAACTGATCGAAATTAGGGGAAAATATTCAATTTTTATCTAAAAGAATAAAACTTTAAATAAAATAAAACTCACAAATTAATTAAAAATCAATGGATAGAAAAACGTTAACAAGGACTTTGTATTTCGGTTTATTTATTCGGATTAATCATTGATAATAACCTATTTGAGTAATGACGTGTGGATGAAGAGGGACGCATCCATTCTTCAAGTGTGCATCCAATTGGTTTTCTGAGGCGCGTCCATTCCATTTTTCTTGCAAAACAACTTCTTAGGCTCCTATCCTTCTCCAATTCTTTTGTAACATGCTTAAAAACCTTTTAAATGCCTACAAACAAATATACAAGTGTAAGAATCAATTTAAGCACGCAAACACACAATTAGACAGATTTTATCTCAATAAAAACACATTAAGTCCTAAAAACCAATCTAATTATGGTTCAATCAAATTCCCCACACTAAACCTTTGTTGTCCTCAAGCAAAAATACACAAAGAAACAAAATCAAATTTAAATGTTAAAAAAAAACAAGTCAAACAATCTTATGAACTTCAATTCATTGTATCAAATTCTCCAATAATCCTCAAAGTCATCCATCAACTCTACTTTTAAAAAAAATGTGCATGTGTGATAGATCATCACTATGGATTCATTGTAAGAGTTAACCATATTTAACATGACCAAAAACTTTGAAACCAATCAAAATCCATTAGAGTTAAAAATCGTACACAAATAACAACAACTTCAATCAAGCCACGACTAGCTCAAGCACATGATAGTCATATGAAAAGTAATGTCCACACTATCATAGGCTTGTAATCTCACACATCTCTCCACTAATGGAAGAATAATGTCGACTTGGGTCAAATTGGACTTGAGGCACATAATGCTAGACTTGGATATTGGTTGACAAAGAAAGGTAAGGTAAACAAAGTAGTCAAGATAATTACACAAAATGATCAAAATTTGAAACCAAAGTTCTTCAATTGACACTTCTATCCTTATTTACATTTGATCATATCAACCAACTCATAAACTTGGACAATCTTGAAATTTTTTCTCTTTTTTTTTTCTCAAGTGCTCTTCGTTTTCTTCTTTAAACATTCATAGCACTTCACTTTTTTTCATCATATGTCTATTTTTTTTGTACTTATGCTCTTTTTCTCTATTAGAGAAGACAAACTTTTGTTTTTTGTTTTTTTATTTCTTCTCTTTCTTTTTTTTTTATTCTAAGATACTTTCCATTATCCCTCAACATAACTTTGCAAAACCTTTTCAACACATTTTATCACAACCATAAACTGCACAAGTGTCAATCTAAAGATATTTCAAAGAAATCTCTTGACAATTATGGCATGTAAAGCTTTAAACATATTCTCAAGGGCTTTCAAAAAAAGATAATAATGGATTCATCCATCACAACATTAAAGATCCAAAATAGGATTGAGGGGTATAATAGAGAAATGGTAGCTCAAAAAAGACTCAAACGTCCAAAAAAGGCCTTATGTCATCTCCAAGTCAACCAAATTCAATCATATTTCACTTCAAGAGTGTGAGAAAACAAGTTCTAAAATGTCTAAATTGACAATGAATGTATCTAAATCAAATGTAAACTCAATCTCATTCAAACTTGTCAAAAGTATTTTCAAAAATCAAGATTTATTTGAAAGATAATAGGTCATTTAATTCAAATCAACTATCCACAAATCATCCATACATGACAATTTTGAATTTTCACCAAAAACTAGTGAAGTATCAAGATTCCTCATAACAAATATAGAATTTTAAAACACAAATAATATTGAAATTCTATCATTAATATAGACTTGTACAATTTCATCATAGGCATAATAAAAACACAAACATGTATAAAATAATTTTTTATACAAGACAAACAAAATTCAAAATAACAATTTTTTTAAACAAAAACAACATAAAAGACAAAAACAAAAAAAAAACAAATGCAAACACTAAAGACAAGACTCCCCCATACTAGAACGAGACATTGTCCTCAATGTCACAAACATGCAAACAAACAAAATGAAAAATGAAATAAAAATAAAAGAAAAAGGAGGGATGCCACCCGTCTCAAAGCCGATGAAGATGTAATTTCTGATTAAGGGCTATTGGTGACTGACTTTAAAAACATATTTCCTTAGAAAATCAATTGTTGTCCGCATTTAATTTTTTTTGACTCTTTCACTGTTAGGACCTTTTGTAAACAACCTAGAACATAGAATAAATAAATAAAGTACAAACTAATTAGAAAAAAAGAGAGTAATTCTCTATTGGGTTGCCTCCCAAAAAAGCCTTTGTTTAAGGTCTTTGGCTTGACCTCCAGAGCCAAATTATCCATACCTTCCCTCTTATTGAATAAATGAGCATCTATTTTACTTCTTTAAGCTTTATGACTCTATGCTTTCAAGATTATTTATTTCATATAGAGTACCTACCATGAAATCCTCAAACAAAAAATTAGTAGAAGTCAAATAAAATTTAAAACTAGTACAACTCAACTCATCAAAATCATGTGGCATGATAAAATCAATATGTTCAATATTACGCACATTATGACACAGAAGAATGTAAGGCACTAGGATTGGTTTCTACGTCTACTTTGTTAGGCTTTTCTATGGTTTCCATATTTGATTTCTTAAACTCACATTGGATGACAAAAGAAAGAGATTGTGGGTTCAATCAATGGAAATAGGAGATTCTTCAAACTCAAGAATGCTAGGAACTACCTTATTACGAAAAATGCGTCCATTCTCTAATTCTTCAGCTTCACTAAGATTAACATTAGACTCATCCTCACTAGGACTCAACAAATAGAATGAAGCATTATGAGTAAGTTGGTCCTTAATTTTACTAAACTCGAAAGCTAGTTGACCTAATTGACTTTCGAGATTTTGGAGTCTTAATTTGGTCTCTTGTTGAAAATTAAGAATATTAGTGACTATGGACTTGATAACTTCTTCAAGAGACATGCCGTGAGAATGATCTTGAGAGATAGGAAGGGAATATTAAAGATAAAATTAGGAGGATGGATCATACCTAGGAAAGTTATCATAATTTGGCATATATTTATAACTAGACTCATAGATATAATTAGCATAGCTATTTCCAAATTCATCCCACCTAGATTGAGAACAAGGCATCCCTATGTGATAAAGTATAGAATTATGTGGGTTAGACCTATGAGAAGGTGAATGTGAATAACCACTAAATCCATTGGAACACTCAAAAGGTCTAGTATTCTCTCTTCCAATAATATAACCCCTTACTAAAGAAGTAAGGTTATCTTTTGTTTGCAAAGATTCATATCTAAAACATCCATCCTAGAGTCATCATATTGAGAATAAAAGGAATACATAAAAAAATCAAAACCAAATAAAGAAAGAAATTAACAAAGTAGAAGGAGGGATATCGAAGATTCAAGCTTTTGAATTTGCCACTAGAGAGAAAAACCTGAAAATCAAAACAAAGAAAACAAATTAGAAAACTTAATCTCAAAATTTTAAACAAGTCTCCGAAACGGCGCCAAAATTTGATAAGTATGTCTTTGCACTATCAAATTAAATTCCAAACTTTAACCAACTTATGTAGTTAGGGTGTAAAGAAAGTCAAACCCACGTTAACTTAAAAATCTCAGCATATGTAAACAGATCGAAATGAGGGAGGAAATATTCAATTTTTATCTAGAAGAATAAAACATACAATAAAATAACTCACAAATTAATTAAAAATCAATGGATAGAAAAACGTTAGCAAGAACTTTGTATTTCGGTTTATTTATTTGGGATTAATCATTGATAATAACCTATTTGAGTAATGACTTAGAATTTCGCGTAGCGCCGCAAATTCCGATTCATGTAAAAGTTAGGTTAATTCCCGAGAAGAAAACAAATTAAATTTAACCTAATTAAACTAAATTAGCGAATTGCTCGAATAAAATAGTCAATAAGTTATTAAGCATAAGGAAAACATTAACACAAATTACATAAAATTAATGGCCGATTAAAATCATGGAATTTGTTCCAAACAATTCTCTATTAATTAATCAAACACCGATTTAAATTAATCAATAGTATTACTTTTTATTACCGAAAACCGATTATGCATAACCTATTAATCAACTATGTAAAACAATTAAGATAGCCAATAATAATTGAGATAACACAATTGATAGAATAAAATCAAGAATTGTTCAAATACACAAATAGAAATAATGATCCCTTGAAAAGATCGGATTTTTAATGAAAAAACAAAAATTTCATATTCTAGAATAAAATAAACCCAATATATGTCATTGCCAACTATAAACGTTCACTCACAATCCATAAAAGAAAACATCATAAAAAGATTAAAGGAAAGAAAGCAACTCAATAGATGGAAATCCAATTTCCCAAAAAGCTCTAACAATTTATCTTCTTAAATGCTCGGAAACAAAATATTAAGTGCTTGACCCTTCAAAAACTAAGCTAATAAACCGTATAAATAGTTGGAAAATGTCATAGGGTTAATTACACAAGAGTCCTAAATAGAAATTACTCAAAAAACATCACAAAATCTTCAATTTGGAGAGTGGACGCGCAAGCTGCCAAAAGTGAACGCGTGGAACTAAAAAAACGTCCAAATGGACGCGTGAGGCTCCAAAACTACTGAGAATGGACGTGTGGATGAAGAGGGACGCGTCCAATTGGTTTCTGAAGCATGTCCACTCCATTTTCCTGCAAAACAACTTCTTAAGGCTCCTATTTTTCTTCAATTCCTTGTAAACATGTTTAAAAACCTTTAAAATACCTACAAATAAATATACAAGTGTAAAGAACCAGTTTAAGCACGTAAACACACAATTAGGTAGATTTTATCCCAATAAACAACACATTAAGTTCCTAAAAACCAATCTAATTATGGTTCAATCAGGGAAAGTTTTTAGATTCTCAATATGAAATGGGTGGGTACATTATGTAGTTGGTAGGACAACTTGCAATAATGCAACTAATGTTGTTGACAATGCATCATTGGCAAAAGAAATGAGGGGGTGGTTTTAATTCTCTAAGAAGTGAGTAGTCCAATTGTAAGTTGGCTCTGGATGCTAATAGGGAAAATGAGTCTTATGATATTTCATTGGGCCTACAAGCTACAAGTGCTCTAAACCAAGATAATAGATCTAGTGTTTGGGCCTTTCTAATTTGGAACTTATGTCGGTACCAAACCATATGCCTAAAGTTAGTTGGGAGGCTAGTGCTAAGGTTGGATTGACTAGTTCACTTGTAGTGGATTTAATTATAAAAAATGCTCATTCTTGGACTTGGGTTGGAGAAAATCTTGGAAGAAAAAAAAAGTACAAGAAATTATTTCCGCATGTTTTGGGAGTTAATGTTTTAGGGGCTTGAGTAGGCCTTTTAATGAGGTGAAGTACTCATAAATTAACTGATTTTATGTTATTTAATGACTATATTTTGTTTGAAAATCGGTTAATTATGTTATTTAATGGATATATTTCACGTTTCCCTTCTATTTCTTTGTTTGTAAGTTTTTCAGTGTATTTTAGTTTATTATGGAGATAAAAAGAAGAAGATGAAGAAATGTTGGAGAAGATAAAAAATAAAAAAATAAAAAATAAAAATAAAAATTATGTCATCCGATGACGTGGCGCAATGAGAAGATGACACGTGGCGCAATCAGAAGATGACAAGTGGCGCAATCAGAAGGTGACAAGTGACACTTCTAGAAGCCGCAACTTGGACCAATGAGGATGTGACATATGGTGAAGTTGGGGAAATTAGGCCACCAACTACATTTTCAAGACTTTGGGGTGCAAAATGACCATTTTGCCCTGATTTTTGTAGCTATAAATAGGGAGCTATTTTTATGATTTAGACACCAATTTAGCTACAATCTTCTCCATTTCTTTTGCAATTTATTTCTTTTATTGTCTTATATTAGTGTATTTGCAGATTTTTTAGAATAATATTTCAAGGCTTTTTGTAATATTTAGTAAAGAAATTCTGTCCGGATAATTTCAATATTTCTGGGGAGTTTATCTTTCAAATTTTCTTTCTAATGTTATAAATTTCATCTTATATTTATTAAATATGTATTGTGAGTAATTTTATTTTGTTAGCAAGGATATATGTTAAGTTATTAATAAATGAGATTATGATATAATTTTCTTTGTACTTAATTTCTATTGGATTTATTTAACTGGACTTATGGTCGGTTTACCCGCCTAGTCTTTATTTATTTTGCTTTATGCACTTTAAATATCGCAAATGGATGGCCGAGTCACCTATTAGTTTAAATATTTTTATGTCTTTAATTCTTTTTTTTTTTATGGAAGGCCGAGCCTCCATACTTTAGTTTAATTTATTTAAATGGCCGGTTGAACCGCCTAATTTCTTTAGTTAATATAAATCCAATATTTCTTTCTATATATATATGTGTGTGTATTTATTTAATATACTCTTATATATTAATTAAGTATTTATATAATTCCTGTTTTAACCAATATAATTGTGTGAATTAATTGGATTGACAATCTAGTTAATGAATGTGATTATATAGCTTGGATTATTAATCTTGTATTAATAATTCAAGTAGCATCTACTAGTTTAATTGAGTTGCAGCTCTTGACTTAATTAAATTAGTAGCGGAATTATATAATTTAAATTGTATATAATTAAGCTGATTGTTATATACAATTTAATGTTGGTGATGCCTTATTTGTTTAATGCAATTTGATTGAGCATCCTATACACGCTGGTTGGTAGTGGTGTTTAATTAAATTAGTGATAATCTGTCTGAGCTGATCGGGATTAATCTATTTTGTAAGGATAGGAATCTATCTGAGCTGATCGGGATTCTAAAACCAACTACTTAATAATGTATCTATCTATGATTAATCCCATGAAAAATATAACTTGATACTAGTTCCTTGCTAACGCTTTTTATATCATTTGTATTCCAAATTTCGTTTTAATTCTGTTTACAAAATCCAAAACCTCAAAAATATTTATTTTAATTGTTGTCATTTCCTTATTCTCAAAATACCAAAAAAACCCCCCAAACCTTTTCCGATTAACGATTTTAATTTAAGAGTTGACAAATCTCTGTGGATTCGATCCTACTTTCCCTATCTACATAGGAATTGTTAGGTTTAAATTTGAGAGCCGTACGACAGGCTTCGTCATGAAGGCAATGAAGAGCTTGGTTATCAAAGAAAACCTTGTCATGTTTTTGTAGGTAACAAAGGTGGACTCAGTAGATTAGTGTGTTATTATCAATTTAGGGTATTAAGGTGTTGTGGTATTGATACTTGCTGCATTTTTGTTTTGAATACTATAACACGCCCCGAATATTGTGGATGCTTGATCGGAGTTTTGTACATGTTTGACTATAATTTTTGGAGACAGATTTGTTTCCGCCTGTTTTTCTTATCTGTTCTGATACGATCCTTGCTTATCTATCAAACAAGACCCGTAATAACCTCTTGAAACAATTACCAAAGATCACGAATTAGGAGTCTTTAGTTATCAAACAACTAAGAACCCTAATTATAAGTGGCGAAATTCTTAGAGAATATCAAGGCAAAGCTCTCACAAGAACTTTAACAGAAAACTCAAAATTGTATTCAATGATAATCATTTGAATTATTCCAATTACATATATAGAAGAAAGAGTTCAAATCCTTGTTTGATTAGGAACTCTATTTATTTAAAAGAAAAAAATAAAATCTACTAAGATATCAAATCTACCTAGATTTCTTATTCAAAAAGGAAAACAAATAACACAATAAATCTAATAGATACCAAATCTGCTAAGATTTCCAAATTTTATAGAAAACAAATAAACCCTAAATTTCTTATGGTATGGATGAAATTCCTAAGATTGATGGTCTTGGAATTCGACTTTCTTCTCATTTGTATCAAATTTAATTAAATTCACAAGTCTTGGGCAGTCCATGAATTTCCCTCTTGAGTAGATTGATCCATTTATTTGCACTTGAACTCAAATTTCCATTAATGACAGCTCCATGCTCCGCATCACTCCCTCTTTCCTCAAAAGGATTCGCCCTCGAATCATCACCTGTATAATCGAAAGGAAGTAAATCAGAAACATAAAAGTAGCACTAACATTATACTCACCAGGAAGAGCTAATTTGTAAGCACTGTCATTCATCCTTGCAACAACTTGAAATGGACCATTTTCTCTTGGTTGAAGCTTTGAATGCCTTTTTTTAGGAAACCTTTCCTTGCATAAATGCAACCATACCCAATCACCAGGCTCAAAATCACTTTCTTTCTTCCATGATTTCTTTGAGTCATCACTTGTTGATTCTTTTCTCAATATTTTGCTTGAATGTTTAATGAATTTTCTCACAATATTTTGCCTTTTTAGCTCCATCAAAATTAACTTGTTCATCCAAAGGTAAAGGAGATAAATCTAATGGTGTTAAAGGATTAAAACCATAAACAATCTCAAAAGGTGAATAATGAATAGAGGAATGCATACTCCTATTATATGCAAACTCTACATGAGGTAAACAATCATCCCATGATTTCAGATTCTTTTAATGATAGCTCTCAATAATTGTCCCAAAGTTCTATTTACTACCTCAGTTTGTGGATGACAAGTAGTACTAAACAACAATTTAGTTCCTAATTTTACCCACAAAGTTTTCCAAAAGTAAGATAAAAATTAGCATCTCTATCACTCACAATGGATTTAGGCATACCATGCAAATTAACTATTTCTTTAAAGAACAAATCAACAACATGTGAAGCATCATCAGTTTTATGACATGGAATGAAGTGTGCCATTTTACAAAACCTATCAACTACAACATATATACTATCAAATCCACGTCTAGTTCTAGGTAAATCAAGACCAAATCTATAGAAAACATCTATCCAAGGTGCATGTGACACAGGTAATGGTGTGTATAAACCATGTGGATGCACTTTAGACTTACCATGTAAACATGTAATGCAATTAGCACAATACTTAGAAACATCTGATCACATATTAGGCCAAAAGAAAAGCTCCTGCAAAACATCTAAAGTCTTATATATGCCAAAGTGTCCCATTAAACCCCCTTCATGTGTTTCATTAATAAAAAGTAATCGCATAGAACACTTAGGAATGCAAAGTTGTCTCATGCGAAATAGATAACCATTATGACTATAGAACTTATCAAAACCAGCATTCTTGCACGCATTATAAACATTACTAAAATCACTATCTTTCTTATACAATTATTTAATATGCTCAAAGCCTAGCAATTTAGCATCTAAAGTGGTAATAAGTGCATACCTTCGACTCAAAGCATCAGCAACAACATTTTCCTTTCCCTTCTTGTACTTGATGATGTATGGAAATGATTCAATGAATTCACTCCATTTAGCATGTCGTTTATTCAACTTATTTTGTCCCTTCAATACTTCAAGCTCTCATGATCAGTATGGATAACAAATTCCTTAAGAAGAAGATAGTACTGACATGTGTCCAATGCTCTTTCTAAAGCATATATCTCTTTGTTATAAGTTGGATATTTCAATGCAGCGCCATTCAGCTTTTCACTAAAATAAGAGATTAGCTTTCCTCATTGCAAAAGGACAGTACCAATACCAACGTAATTTTGTTAATTGCTCTACAATCAACACACATTCGTCAAGAACCATTTTTTTTAGGCACCAACAACACGGGTATTGCACATGGACTCATACTTTCTCTGATCAAGCCCTTAGACAACAATTCATCCACTTGCCTTTGTAACTCCTTGGTTTATTCAGGATTGCTTCTATAAGCTGGTCAGTTTGGGATTTGTGCTCCAGCAATGAAGTCAATTTGGCATTCAATCCCTCTAAGCGGTGGCAATCCTTCTAACATAGTTTCGGAAAAACAATTCTTCAAATTCTTACAACAAAGTTTGAAAAGAACTAGGAAGAAAAGAGAGATCTAGGTTAGAAGAAATAGTTAAATTCACTCATTTGAATACGAAAATAAGCATAGATTGCCTAGATAGATATGTTTTTCGGACCTCACCCTCTTTTGCATAGAAACTGTCTTTTACCTCTTCTTTTGCCACTCTTTGCACACTATTCTCTCCTTTTGCATATGCCCTCTCAAGATTCTTTTCATCATGGCACATCCCCTCTATTTTCTCTCCTTTTTCCTCTCTTTTCTCATGCCTCTCATGGCTTTTCTCACAGTTCTCCTTTTGCTCGTGCATCTTCTTTTTCTTTTGTGCACACTCACATTCACTCAATATTTTCTTATCTTCAAACACCTCTTTAGGTGACATGGGCAACAACTTAATTGGTCGCCCATCCATCATGAAAGAATATCGGTTAGTGAAGCCATCATGCATAACTCGTCTATCATATTGTCAAGGTCGTCCCAATAATATATGAGTAGCATGCATAGGAACAACATCATATAAAACCTTATTAGAATACTATCCAATTGAGAAAGATATTAATGATTGCCTTGTAACCCTAAGATCTCCAGTATTGTTCAGCTATTGCAATGTATTGCAATTAGTTGTTTTCAATCCCCATTTATCAACTAAACTAGCATTAACAACATTAGTACAACTACCTCCATCAATTATCACGCTACACAATTTATCTTGTATGAAGCATCTAGTATGCAATATGTTTTCACGTTATACCTCAGCCTCCTTGGATTGGATGCTTAGTGCTCATCTTATGACCAAGCTAAAACTGAACCTTCAGGGGTTGTTTCTCCATTATTTGCTTCCTTTGAATCTTCTGCTAATAGTGGCATATCACTATAGTCAAAATTATCTCCTTTATCTTCACTCACTACTTCTGCATTTCGTATAACCATCACCTTTACAGTAGAGCATTGGGCTTGCCTATGTCCATATCCCAAGCATCTGAAGCACTTCAGATATCTCAAAGAACCCTTAGATTTATCATCCTTAGGCTATACTTTTGTTGTAGAAACATCTTTACTTTTGTTGGCTTCAAATCTGCTCTTGCTAGAATTTGAATCTCCATCTTTGTTGCCTTTCCAATTCGACTTTCATGAAGATGTAGAAGTCAAACCAGATTTGTTTCTCATCTTCAATTGCTTCTCAACCTTAATTTCCATGTGTACGATATCCTCAAAATCAACATAATGATGCAATTCAACCAAGTTAGCAATGCCACAATTTAAACCAGAAAGAAATCATGCCATAGTAGCCTCCTTGTCCTCCTCAATATTGGCTCGGATCATAGCCATCTCCATCTCTTGATAATACTCTTCAACACTCTTTGATCTTTGGTTCAGTCTCTGTAAAAGATTGTACAACTCTCTATAATAATGTTGTTGTACAAATCTCCTCCTCATAATTGCTTTCATTTCAAACCATGAAGAGATTGAACCTTCTTCACTCCTACGCCTAGAAATTGAGAGCTGATCCCACCACACACTTGCATAATCAGTGAAACCTACAACAACCAATTTTACCTTTTTCTCTTCGGTGTAGTTATGACATTCAAGCACACGTTCGACCTTCTTTTCCCAATCTAAATATGCTTCTGGATTGCTCTTGCCTTGGAAAGATGGAATTGTCATTTTGATTGACCCCAAGTTCCCATATTTATATTTTTCTTTGTTGAAACGTGTAGAATCTGTGTCAAATTCTTCTTCTAATTCATCCATGAGATTTCGTTTTGTTCCTCTAAATTGAGCACGACTTGAAGTGCCTTGCTCAATTCTTCCCAGTCTTTCTTTCAATTTCTGGTTGTCATTACCAAGATCTTCTTGTTGTGACAACATCTTTTGCATCATTCCTTGTATCGCCTCAAAGGTAAGTCTATCATTTGATTCCATGATGTAAAACCTGCAATAAAGATGTTAGAAAATAAAAAAACCTAAACGTTCCCTAACGTGTTTCACTCGACTGTTTTTAAATCCCTTTATTGATCTCACTGAATTTGACCACACAACAACCTCTCTTTGAAGTTCTTATTTGAGCTAAGCCTTTACTAATCACTGAGAACACATTCTTAGTCTTTATTAACCAAAACTCAAATAAAAGAATGGATCTTTGGTGAAAAGAATGAATCTGTAACCCTCTTTTTGTTTTCTCTTTGAAATTCGAAACCAAAATCTCTCTTTTTTTCTTTTTCTTTTTTTTTTCCAAAAACTTGGACTCAAACAATAAGAACGAATCTTTGAAGATTGTTTTGTTTCTTTATGTTCTTTATCTGAGCGATAGTGACTGTAAATTGTTTGGATGATTATCAACTTTGCTATGGAATAAGGTTTGTTAAATAAGCTTTCTTATTAGTTAATAATAATAATAATTTTGGAATATTGTTAAAGGCTCAATATAATCTAATAATGCTCTCACATTTATTTTGTAGCCATTTTCTCCAAGAATATTGATTAAAGAAATATTATAATAAATGTTATATATACAACAATTTTTTATTTTTGGTCTTGTTAGGTAAAACATTATTAAAATATAAACTATTACACATTAAAATAAAACAAAAAAAATTCATTAAATAATCTTTAACATCGCACATCCATAATCAATTACATCAAATATAAAACATGCGTCATTACATTAAAATCAAACTTCAAAGGATCTCGCAATCCTGATCACAGTCTTAACTCTAAATTAAGTTTATCTGAATTTCTATAATGCAAGTTTCTTTTAAAAGACTAGATGATTAGAGGTATCTTCGGTCCAAATTCTAGGACAAAAGTTTCTAATTTATTTAACAACTCTTCTGTTGAGGTTGCTACAACAAGAATTATTCATCCAATAAGAGATAACCACATGTGATGAATCTCGGGTTGAACAAGAAGAGATTTTTTCCAAATAGTAAACTCTATATATGTTAACAAATATATATATATATATACATACACACACACACACACATATATATATATATATACACCAATTTATCAAATCATTACTTTATCTATTTGTCTTCTTCTTTAATATTTCAACACGGATTTAAATTTTAATCACATCACAACTTTACCTATTTGTCTCGTTGTATAATCTTTCAAACTGATTTGAATTTTTTATCAAATAATTAAATTACCTATTTGTCTTCTTTAATATTTCAACACGTATTTGAAATTTAATCACATCACAACTTTACCTATTTAACTTGTATAATCTTTCAAACCGATTTGCATTTTTTATCAATAATTACATTACCTATTTGTCTTCTTCTTTAATATTTCAGCATATATTTGAAATTGAATCACATAACAACTTTACCTATTTGTCCCGTTGTATAAATTTTCAAACTGATTTGAATTTTTTATCAAATCATTACTTTACCTATTTGTATTTTTCTTTACTATATCAATACATATTTGAAATTTAATCACATTATAACTTTACATATTTGTCTCGTGTATAATTGTTTCCTATTCTGATCACATCACATTTTGAATAAAGGTTTTTTTTACAATCTTTAAATAGCTTTGAATCATTATTTTCCATTCTTTCCATTCAGAGATTCACTACTTATTTTTCTACTTCATTTGAACTTTTTCTCTTGTCCATATTAGTTTGCTTTTAAATTTCTTCTTCCTCTTCCTTTCTTTACAAAATGGACAAATCAGTTGTTAAACTACATAAACATTACCCATTGATCTATGTTAATGCATTGAAAAACAAATATTGTGTGACTAAGTGATCATCTAGCTACTTTTCTCAAACGTCTACCTGATTTGAGTTAGAGTAGTTTTGCAAAGATGAACAAAAACGATATAGTATTGAGAATATCACTTTAAATGACCCAAGTTTCCAATTTAAACGACCCATGGAAGGTATAAGGAGAAATTCTTCATACCAATCACCTAGCTGAGAATGAGAGACTATCTTAGCCAATCTTAGCAAGTAAATTGGTTGGTTTATTACCATCCCTTTAAAAAAAACCCAGCAAACTTAAACATAAGTATTCCGTCAAAAATAACACCAACAAGATGATCAATAAGAAAGAAATTACTTCTCATAGCTTTAACATTTTGAATAACCATCAAATTGCCCCCTTCGAAAAATGATGGATTTTAATTGGTACATAGCAGCAAACCAAATGGCAAAGATTATTAAGTCCTTTGTAAATGTTCTTGCCAAGGTAAGTAAGTTAAAGTTACATATTATAAATTTTATAACTAAAATAAATAGTGTAAAAATTAAAATAAAGAATAAAAGAGAAACTTTCTTTGATTTCTTCATGGTTGGCATCCTTGATTTATTTTTTAAAAATCTTCTTAAAATACTTACAAACACTAGTCTAAACTAATAACACAATATTTTGAAAGATAATTTAAAGAAAAGTAAAAGGAAAAGGGTGTAAAAATGATTAGAAATGCTTAGGTATTTATAGAAAAATTCTATGACTAACATTTAGGTTTTACAAAGCTTTTGGGGTCAAAATACAATAAAACAAAGTTTAGGGGTGGAGGCTGCAATTTCTAGAAGCACAGTGGACATGTGGCACAATCTAGTGCATCCACGCGTCTTTTATCCAACGGTGAGGGTGACTGAGTATGTTGCCACGTGTTGTGATTAGATTGGCTTTGCTACTACACGATCTTGACCATTAATTCAGAGCACATCTAGAGCGTTCCTTGACAACACATTTTGTAAATGCATTCTACTTGTGGACTTGCTGACTTAGCTAACTTTGATGATACAATGCCACGTCGCATATGCCACGATACAGTCCAATTGGGCAAAAGCACCTAATGTTTCAATTTAAAAAAGAGAAGGAAACTAATAAACTTAAAAAAAATATTATCGTACCAATATCACGAAAAATAAAAAGTTAAGTGGTGAAACAGGCCAATTTGCCTATATAGTAAATAGAGATAGAAATATAATACTCCGTTCGTTTGAAATTGTATGTTCACTTTTGACTTTGACTTTGGTGAGAAATTAAGGAAGGTAATTGACTTTAATTAACTTACAAAATATTCCTTAACATTAATATAATAGATTGTGGGACTAATGAGTTAGTATGGTGTAAATCCCTTAAATTAAGGAGGTGAGTGGTGAAAATGATAAGTTAATACTCATGCATCCATTAAGTTTTATCAAAGTGTAGATGCTTGACGAGCCTGTCATGTGACTATCAAATTTAACCTATAATACTCCTATATAGATAGGGTAAATAAGGATTTTATCCACGGAGATTTGTAAAAAATTCTTAAATTCAAATTTATTATTCAAATATTAAATTTTGGTGGAGTTTTAAAATTATATAAAGACAAAACTAAATTATACAAACTTAAAAGAAATAAATTTGTTTTTATATATATATTTTTAATAATTAATTATACAAAGGATTTTTTTAATGAAAAGAAATTAATAAAAGACGTTAGCAAGGAACTTGTATCAAATTATTTATTTAATGGGATAAATCATTAATATAGAACTTATTGATTAGTTGATTTTAGAATCTTGATAAGCTCAAATAATTCCTATCATTACTAATTAGATTAATCCCGATCAGCTCAGATAGATTAATAATTAATTCAATTAAATATCACTACCAACCAGTGTGAATAGAATATTTAATTAAATTACATTAAGTTTATAAGGCATCACCAACATTAAATTATATATAATAATGAGTTTCAATTAAACATAATTTAAATCATATAATTCCCTGTTAAATTAATTAAGTCAAGAGTTGTAACTTAATTAAACTAACACATGCTACTATGATTATCAATCAAAGATTAATAATCCTAGCTGATTAATCATGCAGTTAAAAAGAATTTCTAATTAATTAAACATGATTATTTAATAATAACAACTGCAATTATATAAATACTCAAATTATTAAATAACAGGACGAAAATAATTAAACAAATTTGGACAATTAAACCTGCAAAATACAAGAACATGGTTACACAATTATATATTTACAAAACTACAAATATTAAAGAAAACATAAATTTGGTGGTTTTACCGGCCATAAAAAGTAAAAATAGAGAGATTTTAACTCCTACAATAAAAAGTACAAAAGAATAAAACATGAAGATATTACTCTCCACATTTACTGAATTTAAAGTACGAAAAGTAAATTTGGTGATTTTACTCACCAATAGTATAATAAAATAAAAGATAGAAAATAAATACAGAAAATAAATAACTAAAAGTAAATACAAAAATTAAATAACAGAAAAGTAAAAGTTAAAAGTTAGAAAGATAGTAGTTAAAAGTTAGAAGTTAGAGCGATAAAACCGGCCATTGTTTAAATTAATTTAGTCCTGTTCCAAAATAAACTCAAGTGTTCTATACAATGGTAATTATCTCAAAATCTCATTAATTAATAACTTTAATACATGTCCTTGCTAACGGTAATTAAACTACTCACAATACATGACTCAAATGAAGAATTTTAAGAATTGAAATTAAGAATAAGAAGGATAACTTTTCTTGGATTTTTCTCGGTAGTAGTTCCTTGGTATTCTTGAAATCTCATCCAAAAACCTTCCAAAATAAACTTTAAAAATTCCTAAAAATACCTAAGATCTATTACAAAATATTGGTAAGAAAATTTGACAGAGTTTTTGGTTGTAGAATCTTTGAAGAGCCCATTTTTAAGATTCTATCATTTCATCATTTTTTCCTTTTTGGCTAGGTATTTAAATCCACATGTTTATTTTATTGGTAGCATTTTGTAATTAAATCTTAGAAGGTTGTAGAAAAATAGTAAATTTCGTGCCCAATTTATAGAAATTTACAGGGGCAAATTTGGAATAAAAATAAATAAAAGTAGTGGGGGACAAAGTGGAGTTTTTGGAAAGTTGGGGCATAACACATGAAGTGGAGAAATTGCATCAGCCGCCACGTCTCGCCATCTGATTGGTTGTGCTCTTCTTCAGCCGCTGCCCATGCCACGTGTCGTCATTTGATTGGTCCGAAGTTTAACACACGGTTCACCATCCGTTTTGCGCGTGCTGGCACGTGTCTTGCCTTTGGCAAAGGCGAGATGCGTCCAAATTTAGCCACGTCGCCAACATCTACGAGTGACACGTGTCCTTGCATTTGTTTCTCGCATCTGTGAAAGCCGAGTTCCACGTGTCGTTCTCTGTTTCGCTCCCTTTGCTGACGCAGCGGCTGACGTGGCACTGCCACGTGTCTATCACTGATTTTTTTTTTTGAATTTTTTTTTTACAAAAACACAATAAATATCTAAAAACACTATAAACAAAAAATATTAGTAGGAAATGTAAAATAATTATAAAATGACATAACTTAAATGAAATTAAACACAGATAACATAATAAAATAAATAAAAATACATCTATTTTTTTTGTTTAATCAATGCTGTCAGAGCATATTCTCCTCAACTACTGGTGTATCTACAACAAATTGACAGAGCGAGTCCTAACGTTTTTTTTTGTCCCACAGGGCGATTTAAAATTGTGTCCTTATTTCATTAGTAAAAAAATGATAATTTTATTTAAATTCATAGTGTTGAATATTACAAAGATAAATGTGAAAGAATATTATTTTATTCCTAATAGTATTGCATTTCAATATCTAAATATTATTGACCTGCCATAAAACAGATACAAGTTATAGGAGATCAAAACATCTGCATAGAGAAATAAAATTAAATTGTGTTTTGAATTTAAATCAGACTTGCATATAACCTTTTAAAAATGAATCTTTGAAGAGCCCATTTTTAAGATTCTATCATTTCATCATTTTTTCCTTTTTGGCTAGGTATTTAAATCCACATGTTTATTTTATTGGTAGCATTTTGTAATTAAATCTTAACACAACATTTTGTGCCCCAGCCCTTACTCTCATAGAGGGATGCAACAATCTTATTAGGAATTAAAATTAATTATTCCAAAAGTCCATAACTAAAGCTTATTGTCTTCAATCACATCAGTATTGGATTGGAATTTTAATACAAATTAAAGTCTAAAGATATAGAAATTGTAGTGGAATAAGGAATTTAAAAGAGTTTGTTCTACAGGACTAAAACTAGAAACTCTTTACTACACTCTAAAAGGGGATGATGAGGTTTTGAAACAGGAATGTCAACATCAAAGTGGAACTTCGATTTTTTCGTTTTGAAACTAGGATGTCTTTTGCTATTTTTTTTGGGTTAAAAGGAAGGTTTAGGAATGAAAGTCAAAGGGATTAACAATCCCTTAGACAAGTCAAGTCGCAAGTACAATCGGTAAAAAAAAAATGGAGAGAGCATATAGTCACAACTAACCTGGACAAACAATTGACATTTACATTAATAGATAGTTTCTTTAGGTTATGTTTTAATGTTTTATTTATTTATTTTTGAACTCTTAATAATTAACATTTTTATTTGGACCTTAAAATCAATGTTTTAAATTTGGGCTCTTTCAAAAACACTAGTAATATAAAAATAGTATTTGTTAGTCTATTCATAAATATGATGTACCTTACTCATAAAATATTTAAATGTGTATATATCTATATAAAAAAATTGGTGTCTCTATAAATTGTGGGGTCCTATGCTGTTGTACACCATGTATTCTCTGAGGCCGCCCCTACAAATTGGCTAAAATTGCAATTCCATAACTACCCTATGCTGAGGTGTGAAATTGAAACGAAGGTCCTTTGGAAATATTTTGACTCAAAACATGTATATACGGTTTTCTAAAACATTTTAAGTTTATAGACTTCAAAATTATTTTGGACTCAATTTAATTGAGTAAGTTAAAATTAATGACACTATAAGTACCTCACTCTATAGTTCCAATCTATTCCATCCAAAATCTTGCCTTCAAGGCTTTATGTATCGAATCTTCAAGCCCTTGAAGGCTTCAACCATTATTTTCTTGATAATACACATTAAACCAATAGTTCTCATAAATCTTGGTCAAAATAAAATCCTAGCTACCTTATTTTAATGGAATTTCATTCATTAGTTTTTTTTTTTTAAGAAAAAGAGTGTTTAATTGAAATATAACATGCTGAGTCTAAAAGCAGGTGATTACATATTCCTGTAGAAGACAGACAAGAAAAAAAACAACATATCAAATGATCGTACCAAGAAAATCAAAATTCTCACCAAAATATTGATGAAATAATAATTCAATCAACAACCACAGTCAGTACAATGAAATGAAACATAAGATGACAATAAAAATATTATGTTTTAGATAGAAAAAATAATCATGAATGAGATAGAAACCAAGCCCTTTGCATTGATTGACATCGACAAGCTTCCCTATACATACTTCCTTATTGAACCGTGCATCGATATTGTATTGGGCATATAATTAATTCTCCCAAAGCAATTCGTCTTGGGTAATCAAACCTATTCTTGAGGAGGTTCGGAAGGTGATACATCTAAGAAAAATTGTTGTGTTCCATGCCTGTTTGATCAGAAGTGATACCTTGATAACAGATATGGGGATTATATGTTTATATATTTATCAAAATAATGAAAATGTCTATTACTACCTCAGCTCCTTATATAAGCTGTTACGACAAAAATTTACATGTACCAAGATATTTTTATTTATAATATCTTTATTTTTATTGAAATTGTTTTTTACTAAACTTCAATTTCTTAACTATTATGGTTATATTAGAAAGAATCAATTAAATATTATTAAAATTTCGTAAAATAATTTATAAAGAGACAAAAACTAATCTCAACTACTTATGATAAGGGAAGGAGTAATATCTAAGAATATAAATTAGTAAGGGACGTTAGACATACAAAGTTTTATAGAAAAATTCTATGACTAACATTTAGGTTTTACAAAGCTTTTGGGGTCAAAATACAATAAAACAAAGTTTAGGGGCGGCGGCTGCAATTTCTAGAAGCACAGTGGACATGGAATTTCATTCATTAGTTTTTTTTAAAAACAAAGAGGGTTTAATTGAAATATAACATGCTGATTCTAAAAGCAGGTGATTACATATTCCTATAGAAGACGGACAAGAAAAAAAACAACATATCAAATGATCATACCAAGAAAATCAAAATTCTCACCAAAATATTGATGAAATAATAATTCAATCAACAACCACAGTCAGTACAATGAAATGGAATAAAATGATAAGGGAAGAAGGAGTAATATGTAAGAATATAAATTAGTAAGGGACGTTAGACATAAATTCTCTTTGAATAATACTTGAAATTGGAGTACGTGAATAAAATGATGGACCTATGAAGAGTTTTCCTTGCAAAAATTCCCATCGATCTGCTCGACTCCAAATTAATCAAGATCCAAAGTGGAGCGGATACGGCAGGTTCAAACCAAAACTTAAATAAGTAAATAAACAAATGAAAAAGTCTCAACTTCAGGATCTTATAAAGTCTAAATCCCATACGGTCTTACAAGTATATATGGCCTTAAAATCTTGGGAGTGTTTGATATTAAAAACTTTGGAGAAAAAAATAACAACTTAGGACTATGTGTTGCTCTACCCTTTTTCATTTTCCTTTTCTAGAAAATTTTATAAAATTACTAAATTAAGCCTTTTGATGTATTGGGTAAAGTTTATACTGGATTGAAATTTGAAAACCTTCTCTACTAAGAAATTCTGAGTAAAATGTAAAAAGAAAAAAAATGATACTGTTTAAATTAAATATTTGGTTAACATAGAATATTTTTTTAATTGGTTTTGGAACCAAAATAGTACGAGCATTGATAAAGTTTCAAAAACATGGTTCTCCATACTTTGGAAAAACTAGATTGCTCTAACCAACCCTAATTTGGGTTCTCACCTTTTCTTGGTCGTAAAGAATCTAAAAAGAATGTGTATATTCTACTTTTTAGATGGAAAAGATGGGGTTGCGTAATTCATATTATTCTTCATTATTTCTAATTTCGAAATGCACCCTTTTGTTCCTATATTCTTTTTTTCTTTTTCTATTTTTGTAATTCACGGCAATATTTTTCCAGTCCGACGACATTCCTCATATTTTCTCCATTCTATGTAATATTTTTCCAGTCCGACGGCAATATTCTACGTAAAATCTTGAAGTCAACATTCAAAGCTTTTGATCAACACAAAAGATTTCAAGTGACCATTTTTCTCGACTTCATGCACTTATATAAATCTATAGATTTTTGCACTACATCTTCATCAACTCATCAAATATAGCTATCTTTACTTGTTTAAGAAGATATGAAAACTCTAAACCTCCTAATCTGCTTAGCATTCTTATTTATTCTTAGCCTGAAACCATCCGAAGCTGCAAGAATCTTGCATGATGAAGAAGAAGATTGGACGGCAAAGCAACACCTTGTCTTGCAATCCCTTCAACAAGGTGGCAGTGGTCCTCCCTCCCCAAATCCCTGCAGTAACATTCCAAGGAGCGGCTCATGTCCACCCACCACCACCATTGGTGAGAAGAACTTTGCTGGTCATGCAGTCATGGCTCCTCCTCTTCCTCCGCCACCACAGGATTATTTTGAGGAAATGCATGAATCCCACGTGGCTTAATTTAATTCTAAGTCTTATATTTAACAAATATTTTCATTTATTTTGTTTTTTTTTGTCGTCCAATGTATAGATCTGCCTTTGCTCATTGAGACGAAAAACTTAAAGAATAAATAAGACCCTGATTGGGTTTAATTACGTGTACACCCTACCCTCCCTTTGTATTGGCATTATGAATTGAAAGAAGTATATGTTCTCATTGTCAAAAGAGAAAGACAGTGCTCGTTAATTTTCATGGAGGGTGGAATTGAAATAAAACATACTGAGTGGAGAGGCCGAAGTTGGGAATTTTCAGATTTTCACTCTGATCAAGGAGACTTGTTATATCTAAAAGAGAAGAAGTTACTCATTCTTGTTGAAGGCACACAAAATAAAAACCATATCAATGTACCTTACCATTAAAATCAACTTTCTCACACAAGATATTAGTAAAATATATAAACTTCAACCAGGAACCAGAGTCAGTACAAATTGTTTTGATAAGAAATGATTAGAATAAAAGTAGAAAACTTAGATGTTCTAAAAAAACCCAAAAAAAAGGGTTAGGGAGAAAATAACTAGTAATATAATAACCAAACCCTTTCCTATCCTATATATGGTAATTCATCATTTAACCATCCATCAATACTATACACATTAATTATTAGAAATACGTTCTATAGGCACAAAAGATGGTGAATATGTCACGGGGTCACCGATCTCTCATTTAGGTTATCTTTTGGTTTGCAATCCCTGTTTTGTTATATATATTCCCTCGGTATCCATTAATCAAACTATTTTCTCCCTAATTATAAGATGTTTTATTAATTTTTAGCATTATTGTTAATGTTATTTTAAATTCACCCTTACCTTACTTTATTAAGAGAGAGAACAAATATTTCTTTTTTCAAGAAAAACTAAAATAAATAAGAGTATAATAAGAAGTATACTAATGTACTCATTTATGTGAAATTGTTTAAAATATTTTATAAAAGCGAGACACATATAAAATATTGAAAGAAACTCCTCTCTTGAGTATAAACCTTTTCTTTTAAAAGGTGGTTATAATATTGAACAAAGGCCAAAAAAACGCTAGCTACACATCGCCCAGATTCCCAAAAATTCCAGAAATCCATGGACGAAAACATGCCAAAACAATTAATAGGCAGAGGAAAACACTCACCGTTCTAAAAACAAAGCAAGGAACAAAGACTAGAGTCATTTGTGTTTGTTTTTAAACTTAAATCGGTTATGACTTTTTAGAAATATTTTATTTGTTCTTTCTCATAATACCTTATCATTTATTTCTATATTTTGTTTTACCTTTCTCATGCTTATAAAAAAGAAAAAGCATGAGTTCTAAAAAGATTATTCATATTATTTTCCATTTACTTCTCCCAAATAATCTAAAGATTTTCCCGAGTTGAAATTTCACCTTTTTGTTCCTTTTTTTTTTTTTTTTTTTGTGAAAACTGTTTTTTTTTTGTGTAATTCACGACATCATTTTTCCTGTCCAACATTCCTCACATTTTTCTCCATTAGACCAATTTAATTTGCTGATTTCTTATGTGAAATATTGAAGTCAACATTCAGAAGCTTTTGATCAACACATTTGACAACAGAAACAATTTCCAATTCCATTTTTCACGACTTCATGCACTTATATATAAATCTATAGACTTTTGCAATGGATCGATCTTCATCAAGCTCATCATCCATAGCTATCTTTTAATTACTTGTTTAAGAAGATATGAAAACTCTAAGCCTCTTAACCTGCTTAGTTTTTTTATTTATTCTTAGCATGAAACCATCATCCGAAGCTGTAAGAATCTTACATGCTGAAGAAGAAGAATATTGGATGGCAAGGCAACTTATCTTGCAATCCCTACAACAAGGTGGCAATGGCATAATGATTGTAAAAAGAAGTAACTCATTCTTGTTAAAGACAGATAAGAAGTTACCCTCCCATTAAAATCAACTTTATCCCACAAGATATCAGTAAAATGAAATTCAACCAACAAAGGAAGTACAGTAAAATATAAGATTTCCTTAGAAGAAAAAAAAAATCTATGTTGGGGAAAAACCCATGATTGAAAATAAAAACCAAACCCTTTCCCTTGATTGACAAGCATTCCTATAAATGATACCATGCATCAAAACCATATTATTAGTAATATGTTCTAAAAGCACAAAAGATGGCCGGCAAATATGTCACGTTGCATTTCAAGAAAAGGAAAACAAAAATGTCGCGCGATCTGCCTACTCAATTACGTTCTGTTTTCGTCTGCAATCCAAAAATAATTTTATCAGGGTCGGGTGAATCATATAACGTGAATCAAGGTCTATTTAATTTGTATATATATATATATATATATATATATATATATAATATTAAACTGCCATGAGTAAATATTCTCTTCGTCCATGGGTAAAATAATAAAAGTCTCATATATACATTTTTTTTAAGAGACTGTGTAACAAATTGACTGATGATTTCATTTTCATCATTTGTTTCCCAGAGCTACTGAAATAAACGTAAATAAAAGTAGATAAAATTTGACCATCTTTCTTATCTATAAAATAAATAAAATATTTTTCTTTATAGCTATGACGCCGTTCTCAAACACTGATAAATTGATATTTTTATCTACATCACTACAAACTATTATCTGTTTTTTTATTATTTAGAATATGTATCAATTGTTCAAGTGGCATTACAACTAGCCTTTGAAAAAAAAGAAGTGACATTACAACTATAAACACATGTATATAGATAAGATAATTGAATAAACTTTATATTTTCCAACGAAAGTATATGTTTTTACTAAATTTTAATAGTTATGTTTGAAATGTTTATAGTCAGTTAAAAAAAATTAAATATCACATTTTAAGTGAATGGTATCTTGTTTAAATACTCAAATATAAGTCCTCTTAAGTATAGGTATCCGGTTTTCATGTTTCGAAGCAACTCCTCCCAGAAATGATTTTTGCTCATAGAAATAATGTTTAAAAAATCATTGCTAAATGGTTTACTTCGCATTATAATACATATACTATCAACTTGACGACACAAGGTGGATTTTTTGACATTTGACTGTGGGTGGATCGAGCTTCAAGTTTCTTGGAGTATCAGATGTTTTAGCATTCAAATATCAGCATTCGCTAATATATGTATCAGCATGATATCGATGATCGTGATGGGAGCGGAATCCGATTTTCAAGAGTCAAGTTTTTGTCAAATCATGTTAAATTTAATATAACATGATAAATTATGAACAGTATTGATGCATTTAAAGTACGCATATAAATGTCTAATTTTGTCTGACCCGTTTGAAATTAACATAAAATGACAAAATGTCAATTGTGGACGATGAATATACAATCCGATTTTGAAATATCTTATACGTAACATTTTATGGAAATTAATATTAATAACAATTGATTATTATATTTTGTCAACAACTTCTATAAATAGATTGATTTTTCTGGATCTCAATTTTTTTTTTCTTCAAGCAATCTTGTTATATACTTAGTAGGCACTTTATATCCTTCAATTTCTTTGTTTGTTTATCATTTCTTCTTCTTTATCTCGATTATTCTTTTTTAGAAATATGGATAATAATCTTCTTAAACTACAAAAGTATTATTCATCATTTCCTATTAATTACTTGAGAAAAATATATTACATGAAACTTGAGCGAATGAGGTTACTAATGTCAAGAGAAAAAATCCAGAGGATATTAGAATTATTATTGAAGTTAATGTTCGATTTCATGTTGAACAACCTGTTTTTCAAAAACATCTACCTGAACTCGAATAAGAGAAGAGGTAATAGATTAAAAGTTTACTATAAATGTCCTATGTGAAATTATAATACATAATGTTGTTCACTAGAATTTTTATCTAGAAATCGAGAAGATAAAATTAAATTTATAAAGTATGAATTCAGGAAAAAGTTATTAATCATCTATCGATACGCATCCTTCTGAATTTGTGCACAGAGATGTTCAGTTTATGAAATATATTCAAAGATGAAAAAGAAAGATATATTGTAGATAAATCTACTTTAAACAACCATTTTTGTGAGAAAACTTGAAAAGAAGCCACTTGGATGGAGGATGAGAGCAAACTACGCAAAATATGGATGATGTCTTTCACTTTGGGAGCATTAATGTAATTTATTTTTAAATATTATATGCATTGCATATTTTGTTGTTTAATATTTTGGGAGAATAAATGTAATTTATTTGAGGAAAATCTTGAATATATTATATTTTTTTGGTCAATAATATATTATTGATGAATACTGTTATCTTTATTTTAAATCTCCATAGAGCAATGTGGTTTCGTAAATAAATTAAATAATGAAGAAAGTTAGCGTCTAAAACATAATAATTCATGAAGCACCCAAACAAATGGTTTGCATGGATATTTATTAGTTGATTTTAAGAGAAGAGCTCTTAAGTAGTTCTTTTTGTGATTATTTGTATTAAAATTTGTACTTTTCACTGTATTTAATTTTAATAGTAAATGAATATATATATATATATATATATATTTAAAGTATTAGTACAATCTCAATTAGTGTGTTATAATTAATACTATTGATGAATTTTTTGGCAAACTAAAAAAATTGGAATATAACATTTACATATATAAAACTAAATTTATACAGCCTGAGACCCATTTCAAGTTGGCCCACTGCCCATTCATGTCATGCACACAATAGACGATAGTTGTAAACAACATTTGTAAAACCATCATTGTGTTGCTATCAACCTCAATGTTTGCACAACATTTTCCCAAACAAAATTATATGTTGACTTTTAGCAAACATTTCCAATTGACATTTCTATGATAAGTTGGGATAAACATAAGATTTTTCAACATTTTGTATACGTTGGTAAGAATGTCGTAATAGAAAATTATCTAATGCAACATATATTGAGGACGTTTGACCTTCAATCGCTATAAAAATGGATATGACGACATTTGTACAACATGTGTCAAGCATCGAGATATGAGAAATTTAGGTGACATTAAAGGTCGACATTTTGCATCATGTGTTCATATAAACACATTATATGCCGACGTTTTTACGTGTTGAGAGGAAATATCGTAATAAATATGAATTGGAAGTGACATATGCGAATCAAATTTGACATTATGTCTTGGTAAGACTAAATAATATGGCATTTGTACATTAAATGACTATTGATTGTTGATTCATAATCGACTATTACTCATGATGGTTGATTCATAATCGACTATGACTATTGACTTATAGCTATGACTACTGAGTCATAATCTACAGTCATACTCAATTATGATTGCTGACTCATAATCACCTATCCATCAAAGCCCACAAAGCCCAACCTAACTAATTTTCACATTATAATTTTTAATATTGAGACATAATTATTTAGTACTTTTATGTAGATCAATTTAATAAGATTAACCCATAATTATTTAACATATATTGTGTTAAAAAATAAAAGACTAAAAACATAAAATTAATACATTTTTCTCAAAAAAACAAAAGAAACTTAATTCCAAAACTAAAACTCTACTATTAAACCCAAAAGCCCAACCCAACTAATTTTACACATTAAAATTTTTAATATTGAAACATAATTATTTAGTACTTTTTTATGTAGATCAATTGAATAAGATTGACCTATAATTATTTAACATATATTTTTTTAAAAAAATAAAAAGACTACAAAAAGAACTTAATTAATTTTCTAAAAACAAAAGAAACTTAATTCCAAAACTAAAAGCTACTATTAAACCCACAAAACTCAATCTAACTAATTTCCCACATTCTAATTTTTAATATTGAGACAATTATTTAGTGCTTTTTATGTAGATCAATGAATAAGATTAACCAATAATTATTTAACATTTAGGTGCTTTTTAAAGACAAAGACTAAAAAAATAAACTTAATTTAGTTTTGTCGAAAAAAGGAAACTTAATTCCAAAATTAAAACTCTACTATTAAGCCCAACCCAACTAATTCTCACATTATAATTTTTAATATTGAGACATAATTATGTAGTACTTTTTTATGTAGATTAATTAAATAAGATTAACATAATCACATATTCACATATATTTTCAAGAAAAGATTAACATAATCACATATTGCTACTTAGTAATTTAAATGGTTGTTTGAATCCCACTCATGAGACGTGCAGTCTACCGCATCTTAGGCTGGTCATCGGCACCATCATCTGCAAGTGTACCAGAGAGCTCGGGACATTCTGTGGACGATGAGTTGAGTAGTCCGGTTGACCGCATGATCTGTAGTCGACCGCACATGCATCCAAACCATGCAGCACATGATTCCAATCAACTCTTAGAGTTGTAGAATATATTTTATAAACTTTTAAGCATATACATTTATTTTGAAAACCATTTCAAATACCTAACTCATGTTTTATCTTTATGAAGTACATTTTGAAAAAAAACGTTTTACTGTTATTGAGCAACCTATAGAATTTATTACTTATAGAGGTAGACCTATCTAATCCTAACACTAAACCTCTAGATCCTATCTAATCTAGAAAACGCTTATCTTCAACTCTTGATAGCATACGATCTTTCCTGAAGATTTAAAACTTTGATCTTGCATGAATTAGACATTTGAATCATAAAAAACTAACACTTATACAATTAAGACTTTAGTGTTCATCAATGCTTGTCATTAATCAAAATTAAGACATTAAAAGCTTTACGCCTTTCAAATATCAATCTCACCTTCAATAGTATTATATTACGTATAATTAATACAACTAGAAAAACAAAATCCAATGAATAAACTTAATTAATGTTTCTAAGATAAAAAGAAACTTAATTCCAAAACTAAAACTCTACTATTAAACCGACAATGTCCAGGCCAACTAATTTCCCACATTATAATTTTATATATTTAGACATAATTATTTTGTATTAGATTATGTAGATTAATTGAATAAGATTAACGTATATTGTTAAGAAAATATTAACATATATTTTTAATTGAATAAGATTAACATATATTTGTATTTAAAAAGAAAAATACTAGTGATGTTATAAAAATATATTAAACTCTATGTTAAACCCACATTAAACTATATATTGAAAACTTGTTTTATTAAAAAAAAAGACTAAAAAACGAAATGTAATTCATTTTTCTCCGAAAAACAAGAAACTTAACATATATTTCAGTAACATAAGTATTTCAAACCTTATTTTTAAAAAGTGTAATTTAAAGTCTAAATTATTTAAAAACTATTTTTGAACCTGATATAAAACAATTTCCCAAATTTTGAATCTCCCTCCTCATTTTCCCCATAAAATCTTCTAAAATTTCTATGTTCTAAAGTTGAAAAATTGTTGCAAATTTTCAACTTTCGCTCTCAAGTTACAAATCTCCTCCTCCTTTTCTTTCTACTTTCCACTTCGTACTCTTCCTACCTTTCTTTCTATGCTTCTTCTTCTTTGACTCAGTTTCTTTTTTGTGCTCAGCAAAAGACAAGAGAGAAGAGAGAATCCAAGAACAAATAACCAGGATGTTGGTATATGTTCGAAAGACTGGCGGTCACTGGCTTCTAATCCATGTGTTAGATCTAATTTTAACCAAAATAATATTTGGGTTTAATCCTTCTGATGTACACATAAATTAACTGATTTTTATACTACTTAATGACTATATTTTGTTTAAAAATCGGTTAATTGTGTCATTTAATGGATATATTTCACATTTCCTTTCTATTTCTTTGTGTTATAAGTTTTTCAGTGTATTCTAGTACATTTTGGAGATAAAAAGAAGAAGAAGAAATGAAGATGAAGATGAAGAAGAAAAAAAAAAAAATGAACAGTAACTCCGGTGAATAGTACCACCGTCGATGATGACGTCATTTTGTTAGTAAGGATATGTGTTAAGTTATTAATAAATGGGATTATGAGATAATTTTCTTTGTACTTAATTTCTATTTGGATTTATTTAACTGGATTTATGGTCGGTTTACCCGCCTAGTCTTTATTTATTTTGCTTTATGCACTTTAAATATCGCAAATGGATGGCCGAGCCACCTATTAGTTTAATTTACTTTTGTGTCTTTTATTTTCTTTTTTATGGAAGGCCGAGCCTCCATACTTTTAGTTTAATTTATTTAAATGGCCGGTTGAACCACCTAATTTGTTTAGTTAATATAAATCCAATCTTTCTTTATATATATATATATATATATGTATATTTATTTAATATACTTATATCTATATATTAATTAAGTATTTATGTAATTCCTGTATTAATTAATATAATTATGTGAATTAATTGGATTGACAATCTAGTTAATAAACGTGATTATATAGCTAGGATTATTAATCTTGTATTAATGATTCAAGTGACATCTACTAATTTAATTGAGTTGCAGCTCTTGGCTTAATTAAATTAGTAGTGGAATTATATAATTTAAATTGTATATAATTAAGCTGATTGTTATATACAATTTAATGTTGGTGATGCCTTATTTACTTAATGCAATTTGATTGAACATCCTATACACGCTGGTTGGTAGTAGTGTTTAATTAAATTAGAGATTAATCTGTCTGAGCTGATCGGGATTCTAAAACCAATTATTTAATAATGTCTTGATCTATGATTAATCCCATGAAAAATATAACTTGATACTAATTCCTTGCTAACGTTTTTTTTTATATCATTTATATTCCAAATTCCTTTTTAATTCTATTCTCAAAATACCAAAAACCCCCCAAAACCCTTTCCGATTAACGATTTTAATTTAAGAGTTGACAAATCTCTGTGGATTCGATCCCTACTTTCCCTATTTACATAGGAATTGTTATGTTTAAATTTGAGAGCCGTACGACAGGCTTCGTCAAATTTTGGCGCCATTGCCGGGGATTTGTTTTAATTTCTTCTATTAAATTATTAATCTTTTTCTTTTGTTACAAATTTCATTCCTTCGGTGACACCAAACAACAAGTTCATTGTTGTATGCACTTAAGAAGTGGTAAGATCACCGGAGAAGGACAAGGGAGTAAAACACCAGTTGAGATCAGAGAACAAGCTACTGATCTTGAAGAAGGCAAGGCAGAAAATCAACCGGATACCCAACTTATTTCTGGTGATATTCTTCCTACTGATCTTTTAAATATGGCTTTGAATCAAAGATCTCTGAAAGAACTCACTGCTCCCACTCTTGATGAACAACCTTTATGCATTATTTTTCCACAAGTTGATGCTAATTTTAAAATGCATACTGGTTTTATACAATGTTTGCCAACTTTTAATGGATTACCTGGAGAAGATCCACTTAGGCACATTAAGGAATTTCATGTTATTTGCACTAATTTGAAACAAGAAGGTACAAGAGATGAAGTTATTAAACTGCGTTCTTTTCCTTTTAGTTTACAAAATAGTGCAAAAGATTGGTTATATGATTTGCCTTCGGGATCTATTCAAGATTGGACTGGAATGCAAAGAGCTTTTCTAGCTAAATATTATCTTGCATCTAGAACTACAACAGTCCGAAAGGATATAAGTGGCATAAGACAACAAACTGGTGAAACATTGTATGAATATTGGGAAAGATTTAAAAGATTATGTGCTAGTTGTCCTCATCATCAAATACCTGAACAACTATTAATTCAATATTTTTATGAGGGTTTGATTTCTTATGATAGGATGACAATTGATGCTGCTAGTGGTGGTGCTCTTTCAGATAAAACCCCACAAGCTGCACGTGAATTAATAGCTAACATGGGTGCTAATTCACAATCTTTTAACACCAGGAATGATACTGTCAGGAAAGTTAATGAAGTAGATGCATCATCATCATCATCATCTACAGAAATTGAGCAAAGATTAGATCATCTTACCAATTTAGTTGGTCAATTAGTTGGGAAAAGAATCAATGCACCAGTAAAAGCATGTGGAATTTGTTTAGGCAATGACCATCCTACAGATTCTTGTCCTACACTATTTCAAGAGGAACAAGCCAATGCCATGGGTAATTTTCAGAACCAACCTCAGAGAAGACACAATCTATTCTCCAACACATACAATGAAGGGTGGAGAGACCATCCTAACTTTAGATGGAGTAACCAAGGGGTTAGGCCACCAATGAACCCACCAGGTTTTGTTCCTAATCAACACCAAAATCCTCCTCAACCTCCTCATAACCAACAACAGAGTATGTCTTTAGAAGATATGGTAAAATCTCTAGCCTCAAGTTCTTTATCTTTTCAGAGAGATACCATGTCCTTCCAAAATTATACATAGTCCAGCATTCACAACTTGGAGAATCAGGTAGGACAAATGGCTTCTGAGTTAGGTCAATTGAAAACACAACTTTTCAATAAACTTCCATCACAACCACTCAATCCCAGAGAGAATGCTAGTGCCGTAACACTAAGAAGTGGTAAAGAGTTGGAAGAATCCAAGAGACCAGAGGAAAATAAAGGCACGGAGAAAGCACCTATTTCAAGCCCAGCATCTTCCAACAAAGTTCCTCAAATAGGAGAATCTTCTTCTTCTATTCCCAAGGTAAGTCCTCCTTTCCCTAATAGGTTAACTAAGAACAAAAAAGATGAGGAAGAGAAAGATGTTCTTGAAATCTTCAAGAAAGTTGAAGTCAACATTCCTCTTTTGGATGCAAGAAGACAGATTCCTCGTTATGCTAAGTTCCTAAAAGAAATTTGTACCAACAAGAAGAAGCTTAAAGGAAACGAGAGAATCAGTGTGGGGGAATGTGTATCTGCTGTTCTCCAACAAAAACTTCCTGCAAAGCAAAAAGATCCAGGTATGTTCGCTATCCCTTGTACAATTGGTGATAAGGTAGTCTCAGGTTGTATGCTAGATTTAGGAGCCTCTATTAATGTCATGCCGTATACAATCTATAACTCTTTAAATTTGGGGCCAATGAAGCCGACTAGAATTGTTATTCAGTTAGCTGATAGGTCTGTGGCTTATCCAGAAGGAGTAATAGAAGATGTACTGGTTAAAGTCAATGATTTAGTATTCCCTGCAGATTTCTACATTTTAAAAACCGAGGATAGCCAAAATACTTGTTCATCACAGTCACCTATTATGTTAGGTAGACCATTTCTGAAAACTGCTAGAACTAAGATTAATGTAAATGAAGGTACTTTATCAATGGAATTTGATGGTGATAAAATTTCTTTTAACATATTTGATGCCATGAAGTACCTTTCTGATAAATGTTCTACAGTTTCTGTTGTGGATATTATAGATCCACTTATTGAAGATATATATTTGATTTGAGCTACACTGAAATGATGTAATCCATTATGAACTTGAGCATAGATGAAAATATTCTTGACACTTTATCTGTGGAATGTGATAATGAACTTAAACAAGCTGTCAATGATTTATCTGCATGTCCTGTTAGTAATTCTAAAATTGCATTACCTAGCTCACATGATAAAATTTTACCATCTGCTGTTTGTCCCCCGTCACTTGAGCTTAAAGCTTTACCTTCTCATTTGAAATATGCATATTTGAGTGAAAGTAATGTTTTACCTATTATTATTGCTAACAATCTCTCATCTTCCCAAGAAGAGAGGTTAGTTTCTGTGCTTAGGGACAACAAAACTGCCATCGGCTGGACTTTAGCCGACATTAAAAGTATTAGCCCATCAACATGCATGCACCGTATATTGTTAGAAGATGGAGCTAAACCAACCAGAGAGTCACAAAGGAAACTAAACCCTCATATGATGGAAGTAGTAAAAGCTGCAATTCTTAAACTTCTAGATGCTGGTGTCATCTATCCAATCACAGATTCACATTGGGTAAGTCCTGTGCATGTTGTTCCAAAGAAAAGTGGAATAACTATTGTGGAGAACTCTGAAGGTGAGAAAGTTCCTACTAGAGTGCAAAATGGTTGGAGAGTCTGTATAGACTACAGGAAACTTAATGCATCCACTAGGAAAGACCATTTTCCCCTTCCTTTCATGGATCAAATGTTAGAACGTCTATCTGGTCATTCTCATTATTGTTTCCTTGATGGTTATTCTGGTTATTTTCAGATTGCTATTGCCCCAGAGGACCAAGGTAAGACTACTTTTACATGCCCATTCGGTACTTATGCTTATAGAACAATGCCTTTTGGTCTATGCAATGCACCTGCTACATTTCAAAGATGCATGATGTCCTTATTTTCTGATTTTGTCACGAATATCATTGAAATTTTCATGGATGATTTCACTGTCTATGGAAATTCATTTCATTCATTTTTAGAAAATTTGGAACTTGTGCTTAAACGTTGTGTTGAAACTAACCTTGTTCTCAATTATGAAAAGTGTCATTTTATGGTAGAACAAGGAATTGTTTTAGGGCACGTAGTTTCACCAAAAGGACTGGCTGTTGACAAAGCCAAGATTGATGTGATTAAGTCTATTCCTTATCCTTCTACGGTAAGAGAGGTAAGATCCTTCTTAGGCCATGCTGGATTCTATAGAAGGTTTATTAAGGATTTCTCTAAAACTGTTCAACCTTTATGCAAGCTATTACAAAAAGAACATAAATTCAATTTTGATGAAGGTTGTAAACATGCATTTAAACTGTTGAAAGAGAAATTGATTTCATCACCTATCATTCAACCCCCTAATTGGAATTTTCCTTTTGAGATAATGTGTGATGCTAGTGACAAAGCAGTTGGAGCTGTTCTAGGTCAGAAAATAGATAAAGTTCCTCATGTGATATATTATGCATCTAAATTACTTGATGATGCCCAATGCAATTATACCACAACTGAGAAGGAACTCTACTATGTTATTTTTGCTCTAGAAAAATTTAGATCTTATCTGTTGGGAACAAAAGTGATTGTTTATTCAGATCATGCAGCTCTAAAGTACCTGTTAAAGAAGAAGGAGTCTAAACCAAGACTACTGAGATGGATTTTCTTACTCCAGGAATTTGACCTTGAAATCCGAGATAAGAAGGGAGCAGAGAATCTTGTTGCTGATCATTTGAGTCGACTGACATATGACGGGGAAGTATCTCCTATCTCTGATTTATTTCCTGATGAGCATCTTTATGCATTGCATGGAATTATACCTTGGTATGCTGATATGGCTAATTATATTGTTACCAAAGTATTTCCAAATCATTTATCTAAGCCTCAAAAGGATAAAATTAGGAATGACTCAAAACACTACCTTTGGGATGACCCCTACCTTTTCAAAAGCTGTGCAGACAGTGTCATACGCAGATGTGTTCCAAATAACGAAATTCAATCCATATTGAATTTTTGTCATACTTTTGAATGTGGAGGTCATTTTGGACCAAAACGAACTGCTAGAAAAATTCTGGAAAGTGGATTTTATTGGCCTACTCTTAACAAAGATGCATATTACTTTGTTAAATCTTGCAATGAATGTCAAAGAGTTGGTAATATATCCAAGAGAGATGAAATGCCTTTGAAAACTATCTTAGTTTATGAACTTTTTGACGTATGGGGTATTGATTTCATGGGACCTTTTCCTTCGTCTTTTGGAAATACTTACATCTTGCTTGCAGTGGATTATGTGCCCAAATGGATTGAAGCTAAGGCCATTCGAACGAATGATTCCAAAACAGTTGTGACATTTATCAAAGACAACATATTCCATAGATTTGGAATTCCAAAGGCCATCATCAGTGACAGAGAATATCATGTAGTGGAAACTCTGTTTAAAAAATATCATGTTTCTCATAAGGTTTCTACTGCCTATCATCCTCAAACAAATGGACTTGCTGAAATCTCTAACAGGGAAATTAAGTCTATTCTAGCTAAAGTAGTCAATCCTAATAGGAAAGACTGGAGCCTTCGATTGGGAGATGCTCTTTGGGCATATAGAACTGCATTCAAAACCCCTATTGGTATGTCACCATTTAGATTGGTTTATGGTAAAGCCTGTCATCTACCTGTGGAATTAGAACATAAGGCATTTTGGGCCATTAAACAATGTCATCTTAATCTTGATGATGCACAATCTAATCGAAAACTGCAGATTCAAGAACTAGAAGAGATTAGAAATGATGCATATGTTAATTCCTGGATTGCAAAAGAAAAGATGAAATATTACCATGACAAAAATCTTTCAAGGAAAAATTTCAATATTGGTGATAAGGTTCTACTCTATAATTCTCGTCTGAGACTGTTTCCAGGAAAGCTAAAGTCAAAGTGGATTGGCCCATTTGTTATCATTAATATCTTTAATCATGGGTCAGTGGAGATAAAAAGTCTTCAAACGAGCAAAATTTTCAAAGTGAACGGTCATCTCCTTAAACCTTTTCATGAAGGTTTTGTCGGACAAATTATCGATTCCGTTGCTTTTGAAGACCCACCACAAGAAAGGAATTGAAATATGTGCTCGTCGAGTCTAAGACGTTAAACAAGGGCGCTGTGTGGGAGGCAACCCATCGTTTTCTTTAATACTTTTGAATTGTTTGATTTTCCTTTTTCACTTTTTAGCTTGCAGGCCTAGCAGAAATTGTTGAATACGCGTCTTCTCAGATACTGAAAGACGGCGTATTTAAGTTAATTAAATGTCCAACAGTGATTAAACACGGCTTTAAATAGCCTGCTTAATTGTTGAACGAATCACCAAACGATTTCTGCTAATTTCCATTCAAGAGTAAATTCTATCTGCAAGGTATTTCTTTCCTTTTTACATTTTAGTTTGTCTTTCCATCCCTTCTTTCTTTCTATCTCTTTGTTACATAATGGATGATTCTTTAATAAAAATGAGAAGATACTATCCATTGCTCCCTATTAATTATTTGAGAAAAATCTATCTGATGAGATTGGAGCGTATCAAATTACTAGTATCCATTGGAATGCCTGAGGATATTAGGTGGATAATTGAAGCTAAGGTCCGAATTAGTGGTGAACATCCAGCTTTTCCCAAACGTCCACCTGGGTTGGGGAAGAGTAGTTATGCAAAGAAACGGAGAGGTAAAAGAATGAGAGTCTGTTCTAAATGTGCTAGATGGAACTGTGATACCAGTTGTCGTTCACTTGGGTATTTATCCGATAATCGGGAAGACAAAATTGCTTTCATTAAGAATGGACTGAGTAAAGAGTCATTAGATGATATCAAACTGACTCTTGATACGCATTCTAGTGGATACGTTCAAATGGAAATTCTCGGGTTATGGAAACAATTCAAAATTGAACAACTCCGGTACACTCTTCGGTATCTGAATTTAAACGATCCCGTTTGCCAGTTTTTAAGAAAGCTGGATGAGCAGCATACCCCCGACTCATAGAAGGTGTTTGAAACCGTTACTGGACATAAAACTAGAGGAAGATGTGAGCCACAATCACAACTACTTGTTTTTATTTGTTTCTTCCTTGATTTGTTTTATTTGTTTGTTTTCTTTTTAGTGTGTAACAGAATCACTTTTGAAGTCGTTACTATGGAAGGTTCACCAATCAGAAGTCTAACAAACATCGCAGTGTTTGGAGGAACGACCGTGGGTACTACTGTTTCGCATCTAACTGCTGCTATCCAATTGGGAAGAGTACTAGCTCATCGAAAGATCGGTCTAGTATACGGAGTAGGAAATGCTGGATTAATTGGAGAGGTTGCTCAAGCACACCAGTCATACCAAACACTTGTTCAGATTGAAACAAATCAACCAAACTGTCTGAGCTGATCGGGATTCTAAAACCAATTATTTAATAATGTCTTGATCTATGATTAATCCCATGAAAAATATAACTTGATACTAATTCCTTGCTAACGTTTTTTTTTATATCATTTATATTCCAAATTCCTTTTTAATTCTATTCTCAAAATACCAAAAACCCCCCAAAACCCTTTCCGATTAACGATTTTAATTTAAGAGTTGACAAATCTCTGTGGATTCGATCCCTACTTTCCCTATTTACATAGGAATTGTTAGGTTTAAATTTGAGAGCCGTACGACAGGCTTCGTCACCTTCATTCCTTGTTTCCTTTATTTTCTGTTCCTAAATGGAAAAAGTGGGCTTCTTTGATTTCAAATTTATTTTGTAGCGTTCCGATTCATTCTAGATAATCTACTGAAGAAGCATGGTTGAGGTAATCCAGTAATTCCTTCCCCCTCCCCCCCTCCTTCTTTATTTATTCAAGATTTAATTATGAGTTTTTTTTTCAGTGGAGAGTCCATGGATAAGAGTTTAGTAGCCAAATATCTAGTAACAGTTTATTTCTTATGTTCTCCTACGAGATGATATGTTTCTACTTGCTTATTAGGTCATGCTCGTTCATTGTAGTAGACTTTATAGTTATTGCACGTGCAGTTTTATTGTACTCAAATGCCATAGTCGAGCATGAGACTATAATTATTTGTAAGAGTTATGTGCAAGTGCGATTTTATCGTAAATGACTACTATAGTCAAGTATGGTAGTCGAGCATGAGATTTCCATACCTCTATCTCTTTGCTATAGCATTGTCAAGAACAATGATAGTTCTCTTTGCTCATTATTAGGTGCATGCCCAGATGCAAAAAAGCTATCACCACTACGTGAGTTGTTTTATCTTACTTATTTTCATGGTTCAAATTTGTCTAGCTTGCTATCAATAAAGACTATTGTTTTCTTTGTTCCTTATCTTTTGCAGCAAGCTAATGGAAGAAGTAAGTTACTTTACTTTTGGGTCTTTTATGTTTCTTTATTTCTTGAATTTTAGTTTGGTGCAAATTATAATGTTACCTTGCTGGCCTATATTTTAATTAATATTTATTTATTTAATTTGATTTTCTTGTTTGGGTCATTTTCTTAAAACTTGATTTACTTGTAGTTTTATCACTAATAATGTTTGGACAATAATTTAAAGAGGAAGAAAATAAAAAATTGGTCAAACAAATTTTTGTGCACAAAATCACATTTATGAGTAAGTTATAGGATAGTGAAATTTGGTGATTTTTTATTGAAATTTTTGTAATAAAATGGATAGAATAAAATTTGACATAAAAAATAATATATAGACGAATCAATGTGTATAAAATTTTTAATTTTTTGTCGTGTTAGGAGGGAGATAAGGTTAGGGCAACCCCTCTTCCAAGTTTAGACAAATACATGATATTTTGTTTTTGTTATTTGTTATTTGTTTTTTTATTGGCAATAGAGAGACGAATTCTATGGAATTCCAACAAGTCATGGTCAGATTTGTTAAAGAATTGTGTATTCATATTTTTCTATTTTTAATTCCTTTAAATTCCATTAATAATAGAATTTAATTAAAATTCATGAATTTTTTAGAACATTGGAATCGATTAAAATCCATATTGAGGACTTCAGATTTTGATGGGCTTTATAAAATTTTAAATTGTGGATACATGTAATATTTTAGAATTTTAAATTCTATCAAATTTCATAATAGGAGCACTCTAAATATAAAGGAGTTTCCCAATGAGACGTCGATATTGCTGGGAAACTGTAGACCAATCATTTTGAGAGGTCTCTTGAAGAGTTTGATGTTGCACTATAGGTAATGTACTCGGTTTGCACTCCAAATAACCTGTTTCTGCAAGCAAGTCCAAGGCATACTTTCGTTGGTTCATTATCAAACCATCAGCTGCTCTAGTGACTTCAATGCCCAACAAAAATTTGAGAGGTCCCAAATCTTTTATGCTGAAAGCCGTATCTAGATGATGTTTCACATGCTGAGTAACTCCAGTATCATTCCCAACTAGGATAATGTCATCAATGTAGACCAAGGCTACAACAAAAACCTCTTTATTCCTGTATAGAAAAAGAGTATTATCGGCTATTAATTGTGAGAAACCAAATCTTAAGAAGGCTGTAGCAAGCTTTTGAAACCAATTTCTAGATGCTTGATTCAAGCCATAGAGTGATTTCCTTAGTTTGCAAACTCTTATATCCCCTTTCTTTGCAAAACCTTGTGGCATCTTCATGTAAACATCCTCATGTAAATCACCATGTAGAAACACATTATTGACGTCCAATTGATGTAATTCCCATTTTTGTGAAACAGCAATTGCTAATAAACATCTCAACGTGACAAATTTTACTACAGGAGCAAAAAGTGTCGTGATAGTCTAATCTTTCAATTTGGGTATACCTTTTTGCCACAAGCCTTGTATATCTCAATTTCACCATTTGCTTTGTATTTGATACGATAGACCCATTTTGAGTCTATGGCTTTCTTTCCTTGCGGAAAATGTTGTAATATCCATGTTCCATTAGCTTCTAAAGCCTCAATTTCATTTTGCATAGCCTTCCTCCAATGCCCGTATTTAACTGCCTGTGCATATGACTTTGGCTCATCATGGGAATCGATGGCCGAGAGATGAGCACGATGTGAATGAGTAAAATTTTTATAATTAACAAAATGAGATAAGGGATATACCGTTTGAGGATGCGACGGGAAGGAATTTTGCGATCATGGCCCAATGGATTTCGGCAATTCTATCTCATAATCTTGTAAATGTGAAGGCAATTTTCTTTGTCTTTGTGGTCTCCCATAAACTTCTGCATGTATATCTTGTTGTCCACTTAAAACAGTATGATCACCATTTCATTCCTTGAGGAAATAATAGATGAATCATTTATTGTCTGCATATTTCTTTCTTGCCTTGTTTCTCATAAGGTAAACCCAAACACCTCTTCTATAATCATCCACCACAGTTAAAAAATAATTAGCACCACTGAAAGATGGGACTTTATAACTTCCCCAAACATCACAATGTATCAAATCAAAACATGTGTTTGACTTTATTTCACTTCTTGAAAAAGGTTGACTAGTTTCTTTAGCTTGTATACATGAATCAAAATTGAAAGAAACGCTGAGTATACAAACAGTCAGTTATAACTCGTTGGAAGTTATAACTAGGACTTAACCTGAAAAACAATTCAACAAAACGTAAATCACACAAAAACGTTTGTTAACGCAGTTCGACAATCCTCTTGTCTACGTCTGCGGGGCCCTCACCCAGATTAGTTTGCTGTTCAAAAGTACAAAGGGATTCAATACAATTTTCCCTATGACTACTCCTTGCAAACTAATCACTCGATCACTATAGCTCCTCACTATAGTATTGCTGATAAAACAGCCTCGATTTCACACCATTCAACAAACTACTTAATCCAACAACTTGATTAAGTAGTCAACTCGAAAATGCCCTTCATCAACTAAGGGACTTGTTCAATACAGAGAATAATCTTCTACTTGTTCGAGTATCATCAATAAGCTCACATAAACATAAAATAAACTCGAACTATTGCTCAGCAATTTCTCAGCATTGTGCAACTGATTATTGCTTCACAACCTTTGAACCGATTCTCTCAATATTCACCTTCTTCTCTGATTGCATTCGGTTCTCATAAATTGCACGAACATCTTCTTTATATAGAGTTAGAAGTCTCTTCCAAACAATCCTTCTCCTAATAGGAATCAATCAAGGATATACTTCAATATCTTCCAATATCTTCCAATATTCTTGTCCTTCTAGACTTCCTAATCTTTAACCAATAAAGATTTATCTCCAAAGATAGCTCATAAAAAGATATAGCATATCTTTTTATCTTCAAAATAAATTGCCATCAATCTTCCAATTTAGATTTAGGAATAATCCTAATTTTTCCGTAACAAAAATGCTCAAAATTATGAAAAACATCCTTATTGTCCAAGCTAAGTTTCAGTAATTTTTCTAATGATGCATGTGCAAGTCTCCTATGCCAGAGTTCACATTTGCTTCCCTTCTCCACTGCCAACACTTTCCTATCTGGTTCAACAAGATTGAGAAAATATAAGCCATCATGAATCATCTTTCAACAATTGCACTAAACGATTGAACTGTTGGTTTGTCAGCCCAGGGATTGGACTATTTTCAATCTCAACAGCAGCTACTTTTGGTGGTTTCTTCGTTTGCTTCCAAGTTGTGGATCTTTCTGTGGTTTTTTTCTTCCAGTCAGAAGAAAATCCGATCAGCTCATAACTGGCTTCCTTCAAATGTCCTGTCTTCCCACAATGTGTGCATTTTGGTCTTTCGTTTCTGATAAAACAATCAGTTCGCCCTCTTGATTGCATTTGAAAGGTCGCTGCAGTGGAACTCTCCATGGCTGAACCTTTGGAGGCTGCAATATGGCGTTGATGCTCCTCTTCAATAAGCCTATGACATGCATTTTTTAGACTCGACAGTGGAGAAGTACCAAGAATTTGTGATTGAATTGTATCATAGCTTTCATCCAAGCCCATGAGAAATTCATATAAATGTTGTTGTTCTTGCAACTCAAAGATCTGTTGTGAAAGATTTCATGTGCACCTTCCACAGGCACGCTTGGGATTAGAGATATTAGCTTGAATGTCATCCCAAAAACCTTTCATCTTTCCATAATATGATGAGATCGACATGGTCCCTTGTTGAAGAAGAGTGACTACTCTGCGAAGTTCATAGGCTTTTGGAGCACTGTCTTTTCCATATCTCTCAACCAATTCAAGCCAAATTTCACGAGTTGTTGTGGCACCCCTAATGCTGCTTCTGATGGTCTTGTCCATGGCATTTTCAAGTCATCCAACCATTATTGCATTACAGTGATGCCAAGCGTCCAAAGTGGATGAACCAACTTCTGGCATGGGTAATGTACCATCAACAAACCCAATTTTGTTCTTAGCATGCAATACATTCTTCATATCACCAGCCCACTCTCCATAGTTGTGATCAATGAGAGGTTCAGTGACATAAATTTGCCTAGGATTCTTTGAGGCATGAAAAAAAAATGGTGAAGTAATGCCAAAATTGTTAGTCATTATGGCAGTGTTGGTGCCTTGTCTTGTGTTCGCCGAAGTTGACATATTTGAAGTCAAGAGTATGGATCAATTTTCTGCTCTGATACCATGAAGAAATTGCAGAAAACTTTCTCAAATTAATTCATGAATGGTAGGTGTTATGAATATTAAAGATATGGGAGAAAACGATTATCTCATTCATGAAGACAATAGAGTTACATATATGTGCATGAGATACCAAAACCCTAAGTAATAAGGAATACATAATTAACCCTAGTCATAATGTACATAAACTCCTTATAGAACAGGACTTCTAATATATATCTCTAACACCCCCCTTCAAGCTGGTGCATGTAATTGACGAATGCCCAGCTTGGAATATAAAAACAGAGTGCGATCTCGAGTGAGAGCTTTAGTGAAACTATCTGCAAGTTGATGCTGTGAAGAAATAGTAGTGGGAATAATAACACCGCGATGAAATTGGTCATGAACAATATGACAATCCACTTCAATATGTTTGGTGCGTTCATGGAAAACGGAGTTGGCGGCGATGTGACGTGCGGCCTGATTATCACAGTATAACAAGATAGGTCCTTGACTAGCTCACTTGTAGTTGTGGATCTAATTATAAAAAATGCTCACTCTTGGACTTGGGTTAGAGAAAATCTTGGAAGAAAAAATAAAAAGTACAAGAAATTATTTCCACATGTGTTGGGAGTTAATGTTTTAGGGGCTTGAGTAGGCCTTTTAATGAGGGCAATGAAGAGCTTGGTTATTAAAGAAAACCTTGTCATGTTGTTTTTGTATGTAACAAAGGTGGACTCAGTAGATTAGTGTGTTATTATCAATTTAGGGAATTAAGGTGTTGTGGTATTGAGACTTGCTGCATTTGTGTTTTGAATACTATAACACGCCTCGAATATTTGTGGATGCTTGATTGGAGTTTTGTACATGTTGGACTGTAATTTTTGGAGATAGATTTGTTTCCACCTATTTTTTCTTATCTGTTCTGATACGATCCTTGCTTATCTATCAAGCAAGACCCGTAACAACCTCTTGATACTATTACCAAATATCGCGAATTAGGAGTCTTTAGTTATCAAACAACTAAGAACTCTAATTATAAGTGACAAAATTCTTAGAGAATTTCAAGGCAAAGCTCTCACGAGAACATTAACAGAAAACTCAAAATTGTATTCAATGATAGTCATCTGAATTGTTCCAATTACATATATAGAAGAAAGAGTTCAAATCCTTATTTGATTAGAAACTCTACTTATTTAAAAAGAAAAAAACCAAATCTACTAAGATATCAAATCTACTTAGATTTCCTTATTCAAAAAGGAAAACAAATAACACAATAAATCCAATAGATACCAATTCTGCTAAGATTTCCAAATTCTTATAAAAAACAATTAAACCCTAAATTTCTTATGGTATGGACAAAATTCTTAAGATTGGTGGTCTTGAAATTAGACTTTCTTCTCATTTGTATCAAATTTAATTAAATTCACAAGTCTTGGGCAGCACATGCAATTTCCCTCTTGAGCAGATTGATCTAAATAACACATAATAATTCCATTAAGTGCATCTTTCATTTGTTTAGCTCTAGCTCTAGCTCTTATAATTGGACATCCATCATAGCTCAAAGGATCCAGGTGCTTCTTTTTTGCACTTGAACTCAAATTTCCATTAATGACATTTCCATGCTCCGCATCACTCCCCCTTTCCTCAAAAGGATTCGCCCTCGAATCATCACCTGTATAATCGAAAGGAAGTAAATCAGAAACATTAAAAGTAGCACTAACATTATACTCACCAGGAAGAACTAATTTGTAAGCATTGTCATTGATCCTTGCAACAACTTGAAAATGACCATCTCCTCTTGCTTGAAGCTTTGAGTGCCTTTGCTTAGGAAACCTTTCATTACGTAAATGCAGCCATACCCAATCGCCAGGCTCAAAAATCACTTTCTTTCTTCCATGATTTCTTTGAGTCATCACTTTCTGATTTCTTTTCTCAATATTTTGCTTGACTGTTTCATGAATTTTTTCTCACATATTCTGCCTTTTTAGGTGACATTAAAGGTTGACATTTTGCATCATGTGTTCATATGAACACATTATATGCCGACGTTTTTACGTGTTGAGAGGAAATATCGTAATAAATATGAACTGGAAGTGACATATGTGAATCAAATTTGACATTATGTCTGGGTAAGACTAAATAATATGGCATTTGTACATTAAATGACTATTGATTGTTGATTCATAATCGACTATTACTCATGATGGTTGATTCATAATCGACTATGACTATTGACTTATAGCTATGAGTACTGAGTCATAATCTACAGTCATACTCAATTATGATTGCTGACTCATAATCACCTATCCATGAAAGCCCACAAAGCCCAACCTAACTAATTTTCACATTATAATTTTTAATATTGAGACAAAATTATTTAGTACTTTTTTATGTAGATCAATTGAATAAGATTAACCTACAATTATTTAACATATATTTGTTTTAAAAAATAAAAAGACTACAAAAAGAACTTAATTAATTTTTCTAAAAAACGAAGAAACTTAATTCCAAAACTAAAATCTACTATTAAACCCACAAAACTCAATCTAACTAATTTCCCACATTCTAATTTTTAATATTGAGACAATTATTTAGTGCTTTTTATGTAGATCAATGAATAAGATTAACCAATAATTATTTAACATTTAGGTGCTTTAAAAAGACAAAGACTAAAAAAATAAACTTAATTTAGTTTTCTCAAAAAAAGGAAACTTAATTCCAAAACTAAAACTCTACTATTAAGCCCACAAAGCCCAACCCAACTAATTCTCACATTATAATTTTTAATATTGAGACATAATTATGTAGTACTTTTTATGTAGATTAATTAAATAAGATTAACATAGTTACATATTCACATATATTTTCAAGAAAAGATTAACATAATCACATATTGCTACTTAGTAATTTAAATGACTGTTTGAATCCCACTCATGAGACGTGCAGTCGACCGCATCTTAGGCTGGTCATCGGCATCATCATCTGCAAGTGTACCAGAGAGCTCGGGACATTCTGTGGACGATGAGTTGAGTAGTCCGGTTGACCGCATGATCTGTAGTCGACCGCACATGCATCCAAACCATGCAGCACATGATTCCAATCAACTCTTAGAGTTGTAGAATATATTTTATAAACTTTTAAGCATATGCATTTATTTTGAAAACCATTTCAAATACCTAACTCATGTTTTATCTTTATGAAGTGCATTTTGAAAAAAAACGTTTTACACTTATTGAGCAACCTATAGAATTTATTACCCATAGAGGTAGACCTAGAAATATCTAAGTAATATCAATATTTAACACTAAACCTTTAGATCCTATATAATCTAGAAAACGCTTATCTTCAACTCTTGATAGCATACGATCTGGATGCCAACTGGATTCGAATACGATCTCTGATAACTGTCTTGACTAGGATCAAACCGTTCCATAGTCTCTAGCAAAATAAAGAATTAGGAGTAGGGATAGAGAGTCCCAAAAATAATCAATAGGGAGTCTGAACAATGGACAGCTTTCTAACAATCTATCATGCTGAGTTTGTAGTGAACCTACCATTCGACGTATCTCTCCATAATATCCAATCTAGAGAATCAACTGATATGGGAAGACTAACAATCAGCTCTACCACCGAAGAAGGAATTGCCCAGCATAGAAGATCGAAGTCCTAATCAGAACAATGGAATAAATCAGTTACCCGAGCTGAAGTGTAATGAGACTTCGGTAACTGTTGGGCAAGCTACAATCACACATCCAGTACTCATGCCAAAAGAAAATTTGTCATCGACCTAGCTTCCAAACTATATGACTCTCAGCACATAGGGCAACAGTAGGACACCGAGATAAGTAATGGGGAAATGGTGGTGTGTGAAATCAATCAAGTCCTCGATCCGACGGAGGAAAGTTGGTAACGCTTTCCAAGGCAGAATAAGAGCACTCTGGTTCAAATTCACCAATTGACCAGAGACAGCCCTAGTGCTCAAGAATATCGAGCAACTTCTGAAGGCACCGTTTCTGGCCATTGGCAAAAATAATCATGTTATCAACAAAGCACAAGTGCGAGACAAGAGAATATCCCCCATGGAAGTACTGCATCATCAGATATTGTGTGAACTCATGCCTGAGAAGTCTGGATAAATAATCAGATGCAATGATGAACAAGGACGAAGAGATCGGGTCACCCTGACGATGACTCCTAGTCGAAACCATTGGTTTGTTCGTTGACCAGGACCGAGAAGTGGAACTCAGAGATATAGCATCGAATCCGATCTAACCAAATATGATCAAATCCAAAGTGCTCCATAACTTATACAAAAGATTCTCAGTCAATCCGATCATAAGTCTTAGTCATATAAAAATTGAGAATAACATTGCTACTTCGAGCCTGCTTATCAAGCATGTGAACCAGGAACAAACCCACTCTACTAAGGAGAAATAATGCGAGGGAGAAGACTACTTAAACGCGTGTTCAAAAACTTAGTGATGATCTTGTTGAACACGATACAAAGACTAATGAGTCTGAACTCAGTCCATCGACAGACACCCTCTCTCTTAGGGAAGAGAACAATAAAAGTAGCTGCAAAGCCTCTAGGGAAGCATACACTGCTAAAGAATTCAAGAATTGTCTGATAAACATCATCAGATATAATATCCCAACACCTCTAGTAGAACAATAAAGTAAAATCGTCTGATCCTACCACACTGTCACCATCAATGCTAGAGACTGTCTCACGTACCTTATCTAAGGTTGGGATACGATTAAGCGTGACATTATCCTCCACAATGAGTAGTCAAGGGATAATGCCATCTTGAATATGCTCAGAGGGCAGTGCAGCGGGAGACCGTCAAAAATTCTGTTAAGTCACAGTTAAAGCCAAATCTTTTGAAGGGCATTTCTATCAATTAATTATTCTCCTTTAAAATTTTAGTCTCCAAACTATTTTAAGTTTTTAGTTTTAGTCCTCTATCTTTGTCTTTTTAGGTCCCTAAACTATTTTCGATGAATGATCACGCTACATAATTTATCCTGTATGAAGCATCTAGTATGAAATATGTTTTCACGTTGTACTTCATCCTCCTTGGATTGGATGCTTATTGCTCATCTTGTGACCAAGTTGAAAACTGATCCTTCAGGGGCTGTTTCTCCATCATCTGTTTTCTCTGAATTTTCTGCTAATAGTCGCATGTCATTGTAGTCAAAATTATCTCCCTTATCTTTACTCACCACTTCTCTATTTCGTATAACCATCACCTTTGCAGTAGGACATTGGGCTTGCCTATGTCCATATCCCAAGCATCTGAAGCACTTTAGATATCTCAAAGAACCCTTAGATTTATCATCCTTAGGCTGTACTTTTGTTGTAGAAACATATTTACTTTTGTTGGTTTCAAATCTGCTCTTGCTTGAATTTGAATCTCCATATTTGTTACCCTTCCAATTCGTCTTCCATGAAGAAGTAGAAGTCAAACCAGATTTGTTCCTCATCTTCAATTGCTTCTCAACCTTAATTGTCATGTGTACCATATCCTCAAAATCAACATAATGATGCAATTCAACCAGATTAGCAATGTCACGATTTAAACCAGAAAGACATTGTGCCATGGTAGCCTCCTTGTCCTCTTCAATATTGGCTCGAATCATAGACATCTCCATCTCTTGATGATACTCTTCAACACTCTTTGATCCTTGGTTCAGTCTCTGTAAAAGATTGTACAACTCTCTATAATAATGTTGTGGTACAAATCTAAATATGCTTTTGGATTGCTCTTGCCTTGGAAAGATGGAATTGTTATCTTGATTGACCCCAAGTTCCAATATTTAGATTTTTCTTTGTTGAAACGTGTAGAATCTGTGTCAAATTCATCTTCTAATTCATCCATGAGATTTCATTTTGTTCCTCCAGATTGAGCACGACTTGAAGTGCCTTGCTCAATTCTCCCCAATCTTTCTTTCAATTTCTGGTTGTCACTAGCAAAATCTTCTTATTATGACAACATCTTTTCCATCATTCCTTGTATCACCTCTAAGGTAAATCTATCTTTTGATTCCATGATGTAAAACCTGCAATAAAGATGTTAGAAAATAAAAAATCCTAAACTAACTCTCCCTCACGTGTTTCACTCGACTGTTTTTAAATCCCTCTATTGATCTCACCAAATTTGACCACACAACAGCCTCTCTTTGGAGTTCTTTTTTGTGCTAAGCCTTTACTAATCACTAAGAACACGTTCCTAGTCTTTGTTAACCAAAACTCAAAAAAAAGAATGGATCTTTGGTGAAAAGAATGAATCTGTAATCCTCTTTTTTTTTCTCTTTGAAATTCAAAACCAAAATCTCTCTTTTTTTTTCTTTTTTTTTCCCACAAACTTGGAATCAAACAATAAGAACGAATCTTTGATCTTTTTTTCTAAAACTTGAAATCAAATCTCTCAATCTATTTTTTTTTTCAAACTGAAACAAAATAATAAGAAGGTTATGAAATAACCAGTTTCCCACAACCTAGGCTCTAATACCAAACTTTACCGGTGTTTTGATCTTTGATATTTGTAGGTGGGGTTCTAGTGTAAGTTGTTTTTTTTTAGCTTCATAGTTAAACCCATATTTTACTTATGGGTTATGCTTAGGTTCTCCTTACAACTTTATGTTGTTGTAGCTTGTGGCTGGTGTTTTTGTTGATGTAATTTTCTCGCCTGGAAGCTTGCTACTCTTTGTAGGTGGAGTTTTTGCTCCATCTTCATCATAATAAAATAATGCCTTTCGAAAAAAGAAAAGAAAATAAAGAAATAAAAGCTAAACTAAACAAGGAATTTGAGGAAAACAAGACTTTATAACTTTAGGGTCTAATAACTTTAACGTGTAAACTACATTTACAGTTTTTCTCTTAAATTGTTGGGAGTAGGGGTGGAGCTAGCATGAGGCTACTGTTCAACCATAAAAAAATTCTATTGCACAGCCCACCTCAAAAAATAACATTTATCCATTTTTTTTAAAAAACATTTTCCCCTGAATAGGCTTTAACCCAAGGCTATAGTTATCTTTTTCTCTCATTGTTCTTGAAGATTACTTTAAATTATTTTGTTTACATCATGAAGATTGTTTTGTTTCTTTCTGTTATGTTCTTTATCTGAGCGATAGTGACTGTAAATTGTTTAGATGATTATCAACTATCTTAATAGTTAATAATAATAATAATTTTGGAATATTTTTAAAGGTTCAATATAATCTAATAATGCTCTCACATTTCTTTTGTAGCCATTTTCTCCAAGAATATTGATTAAATAAATATTATAAAATATGTTATATATACAACAATTTTTTTATTTTTGGTCTTGTTAGGTAAAACATTCTTAAAATATAAACTATTACACATTAAAATAAAACAAAAAAAATTCATTAAATAATCTTTGCCATCGCACATCCATAACAATTACATCAAATATAAAACATGCGTTATTTTATTAAAATCAAACTTCAAAGGATCTCGCAATCCCGATCACAGTCTTAACTCTAAATTAAGTTTATCTGAATTTCTATAATGCAAGTTTCTTTTAAAAGACTAGATGATTAGAGGTATCTTCGAAACAAATTCTAGGACAAAAGTTTCTAATTTATTTAACAATTCTTCTGTTGAGGTTACTACAACAAGAATTCTTCATCCAATAAAAGACAACCGCGTGTGATGAATCTCGGGTTGAACAAGAAGAGATTTTTGCCAAATAGTAAAATCTATATGTTCACAAATATATATATATATATACACACACACACACATATATATATATACACCAATTTATCAAATGATTATTTTATCTATTTGTCTTCTTCTTTAATATTTCAACACAGATTTAAATTTTAATCACATCACAACTTTACCTATTTGTCTCGTTGTATAGTCTTTCAAACTAATTTGAATTTTTTATCAAATAATTACATTACCTATTTATCTTCTTCTTTAATATTTCAACACGTATTTGAAATTTAATCACATCACAACTTTACCTATTTATCTTGTTGTATAATCTTTCAAACCGATATGTATTTTTTATCAATAATTACATTACCTATTTGTCTTCTTCTTTAATATTTCAGCATGTATTTGAAATTTAATCACATAACAACTTTTCCATTATTTCAATTCATAGATTCACCACTTATTTTTCTACTTTATATGAACTTTTTCTCTTGTCCATATTAGTTTGCTTTTAAATTTCTTCTTCTTCTTCCTTTCTTTACAAAATGGATGAATCAGTTGTTAAACTACATAAAAATTACCCATTGATCTATGTTAATGCATTGAAAAAAAAATATTGCGTGACTAAGTGATCATCTAGCTACTTTTCTCAAACGTCTACCTGATTTGAGTAAGAGTAGTTTTGCAACGATATAGTATTGAGAATATCACTTTAAATGACCCAAGTTTCCAATTTAAACGACCCATGGAAGGTATAAGAAGAAATTCTTCATACCAATCACCAGCTGAGATTGAGAGACTATCTTAGCCAATCTTAGCAAATAAATTGGTTGGTTTATTACCATCCCTTTAAAAAATAAACCAGCAAACTTAAACATAGGTAATCCATCATAAATAACACCAACAAGATGATCAATGAGAAAGAAATTTCTTCTCATAGTTTTAACATTTTGAATAACCATCAAACTGCCCCCTTCGAAAAATGATGGATTTTAATTGGTACATAGCAGCAAACCAAATGGCAAAGATTATTAAGTCCTTTTAAATGTTCTTACCAAGGTAAGTAAGTTAAAGTTACATATTATAAATTATATAACTAAAATAAATAGTGTAAAAATTAAAATAAAGAATAAAAGAGAAACTTTCTTTGATTTCTTCATGATTGGCATCCTTGATTTATTTTTTAAAAGTCTTCTTAAAATACTTACAAACACTAGTCTAAACTAATAACACAATATTTTGAAAGATAATTTAAAGAAAACTACTAAGGAAAAGGGTGTAAAAATGATTAGAAATGCTTAGGTATTTATAGAAAAATTCTATGACTAACATTTAGGTTTTACAAAGCTTTTGGGGTCAAAATACAATAAAACAAAGTTTAGGGGCGGCGGCTGCAATTTCTAGAAGCACAGTGGACATGGAATTTCATTCATTAGTTTTTTTTAAAAACAAAGAGGGTTTAATTGAAATATAACATGCTGATTCTAAAAGCAGGTGATTACATATTCCTATAGAAGACGGACAAGAAAAAAAAACAACATATCAAATGATCATACCAAGAAAATCAAAATTCTCACCAAAATATTGATGAAATAATAATTCAATCAACAACCACAGTCAGTACAATGAAATGGAATAAAATGATAAGGGAAGAAGGAGTAATATGTAAGAATAAATTAGTAAGGGACGTTAGACATAAATTCTCTTTGAATAATACTTGAAATTTGAGTACGTGAATAAAATGATGGATCTATGAAGAGTTTTCCTTGCAAAAATTCCCATCGATCTGCTCGACTCCAAATTAATCAAGATCCAAAGTGGAGCGGATACGGCAGGTTCAAACCAAAACTTAAATAAATAAATAAACAAATGAAAAAGTCTCAACTTCAGGATCTTATAAAGTCTAAATCCCATACGGTCTTACAAGTATGGCCCTAAAATCTTGGGAGTGTTTAATATTAAAAAATTTGGAGAAAAAAATAACAACATAGGATTATGTGCTGCTCTACCCTTTTTCATTTTCCTTTTCTAGAAAATTTTATAAAATTACTAAATTAAGCCTTTTGATGTATTGGGTAAAGTTTATACTGGATTGAAATTTTAAAACCATCTCAACTAAGAAATTCTGAGTAAAATGTAAAAAGAAAAAAAATGATACTGTTTAAATTAAATATTTGGTTAACATAGAATATTTTTTTAATTGGTTTTGGAACCAAAATAGTACGAGCATTGATAAAGTTTCAAAAACATGGTTCTCCATACTTTGGAAAAACTAGATTGCTCTAACCAACCCTAATTTGGGTTCTCACCTTTTCTTGGTCGTAAAGAATCTAAAAAGAATGTGTATATTCTACTTTTTAGATGGAAAAGATGGGGTTGCGTAATTCATATTATTCTTCATTATTTCTAATTTCGAAATGCGCCCTTTTGTTCCTATATTCTTTTTTTCTTTTTCTATTTTTGTAATTCACGGCAATATTTTTCCAGTCCGACGACATTCCTCATATTTTCTCCATTCTATGTAATATTTTTCCAGTCCGACGGCAATATTCTACGTAAAATCTTGAAGTCAACGTTCAAAGCTTTTGATCAACACAAAAGAATTCAAGTGACCATTTTTCTCGACTTCATGCACTTATATAAATCTATAGATTTTTGCACTACATCTTCATCAACTCATCATCTATAGCTATCTTTACTTGTTTAAGAAGATATGAAAACTCTAAACCTCGTAATCTGCTTAGCATTCTTATTTATTCTTAGCATGAAACCATCCGAAGCTGCAAGAATCTTGCATGATGAAGAAGAAGATTGGACGGCAAAGCAACACCTTGTCTTGCAATCCCTTCAACAAGGTGGCAGTGGTCGTCCCTCCCCAAATCCCTGCAGTAACATTCCAAGGAGCGGCTCATGTCCACCCACCACCACCATTGGTGAGAAGAACTTTGCTGGTCATGCAGTCATGGCTCCTCCTCTTCCTCCGCCACCACAGGATTATTTTGAGGAAATGCATGAATCCCACGTGGCTTAATTTAATTCTAAGTCTTATATTTAACAAATATTTTCATTTATTTTGTTTTTTTTTGTCGTCCAATGTATAGATCTGCCTTTGCTCATTGAGACGAAACACTTAAAGAATAAATAAGACCCTGATTGGGTTTAATTACGTGTACACCCTACCCTCCCTTTGTATTGGCATTATGAATTGAAAGAAGTTTATGTTCTCATTGTCAAAAGAGAGAGAAAGTGCTCGTTAATTTTCATGGAGGGTGGAATTGAAATAAAACATACTCAGTGGAGAGGCCGAAGTTGGGAATTTTCAGATTTTCACTCTGATCAAGGAGACTTGTTATATCTAAAAGAGAAGAAGTTACTCATTCTTGTTGAAGGCAGACAAAATAAAAACCATATCAACGTACCTTACCATTAAAATCAACTTTCTCACACAAGATATTAGTAAAATATATAAACTTCAACCAGGAACCAGAGTCAGTACAAATTGTTTTGATAAGAAATGATTAGAATAAAATTAGAAAACTTAGATGTTCTAAAAAAACCCAAAAAAAAGGGTTAGGGAGAAAATCACTAGTAATATAATAACCAAACCCTTTCCTATCCTATATATGGTAATTCATCATTTAACCATGCATCAAAACTATACACATTAATTATTAGAAATACGTTCCATAGGCACAAAAGATGGTGAATATGTCACGGGGTCTGCCGATCTCTCAATTAGGTTATCTTTTGGTTTGCAATCCCTGTTTTGTTATATATATTCCCTCCATATCCATTAATCAAACTCTTTTCTCCTTAATTATAAGATGTTTTATTAATTTTTAGCATTATTGTTAATGTTATTTTAAATTCACCCTTACCTTACTTTATTAAGAGAGAGAACAAATATTTCTTTTTTCAAGAAAAATTAAAATAAATAAGAGTATAATAAGAAGTATACTAATGTACTCATTTATGTGAAATTGTTTAAAATATTTTATAAAAGCGAGACACATATAGAATATTGAAAGAAACTCCTCTCTTGAGTATAAACCTTTTCTTTTAAAAGGTGGTTATAATATTGAACAAAGGCCAAAAAAACGCTAGCTACACATCGCCCAGATTCCCAAAAATTCCAGAAATCCATGGACGAAAACATGCCAAAACAATTAATAGGCAGAGGAAAACACTCACCGTTCTAAAAACAAAGCAAGGAACAAAGACTAGAGTCATTTGTGTTTGTTTTTAAACATAAATCGTTTATGACTTTTTAGAAGTATTTTATTTGTTCTTTCTCATAATACCTTATCATTTATTTCTATATTTTGTTTTACCTTTCTCATGCTTATAAAAAAGAAAAAGCATGAGTTCTAAAAAGATTATTCATATTATTTTCCATTTACTTCTCCCAAATAATCTAAAGATTTTCCCGAGCTAAAATTTCACCTTTCTGTTCCTTTTTTTTTTTTTGTGAAAACTGTTTTCTTTTTTTGTGTAATTCACGACATCATTTTTCCTGTCCAACATTCCTCACATTTTTCTCCATTAGACCAATTTAATTTGCAGATTTCTTATGTAAAATATTGAAGTCAACATTCAGAAGCTTTTGATCAACACATTTGACAACAGAAAAAATTTCCAATTCCATTTTTCACGACTTCATGCACTTATATATAAATCTATAGACTTTTGCAATGGATCGATCTTCATCAAGCTCATCATCCATAGCTATCTTTTAATTACTTGTTTAAGAAGATATGAAAACTCTAAGCCTCTTAACCTGCTTAGTTTTTTTATTTATTCTTAGCATGAAACCATCATCCGAAGCTGTAAGAATCTTACATGCTGAAGAAGAAGAATATTGGATGGCAAGGCAACTTATCTTGCAATCCCTACAACAAGGTGGCAATGGCATAATTATGATTGTAAAAAGAAGTAACTCATTCTTGTTAAAGACAGATAAGAAGTTACCCTCCCATTAAAATCAACTTTATCCCACAAGATATCAGTAAAATGAAATTCAACCAACAAAGGCAGTACAGTAAAATATAAGATTTCCTTAGAAGAAAAAAAAAATCTATGTTGGGGAAAAACCCATGATTGAAAATAAAAACCAAACCCTTTCCCTTGATTGACAAGCATTCCTATATATGATACCATGCACCAAAACCATATTATTAGTAATATGTTCTAAAAGCACAAAAGATGGCCGGCAAATATGTCACGTTGCATTTCAAGAAAAGGAAAACAAAAATGTCGCGCGATCTGCCTACTCAATTACGTTCTGTTTTCGTCTGCAATCCAAAAATAATTTTATCAGGGTCGGGTGAATCATATAACGTGAATCAAGGTCTATTTAATTTATATATATATATATATATAATATTAAACTGCCATGAGTAAATATTCTCTTCGTCCATGGGTAAAATAATAGAAGTCTCATATATACATTTTTTTTTAAGAGACTGTGTAACAAATTGACTGATGATTTCATTTTCATCATTTGTTTCCCAGAGCTACTGAAATAAACGTAAATAAAAGTAGATAAAATTTGACCATCTTTCTTATCTATAAAATAAATAAAATATTTTCTTTATAGCTATGACGTCGTTCTCAAACACTGATAAATTGATATTTTTATCTACATCACTACAAACTATTATCTGTTTTTTTATTATTTAGAATATGTATCAATTGTTCAAGTGGCATTACAACTAGCCTTTGAAAAAAAAGAAGTGACATTACAACTATAAACAAATGTATATAGATAAGATAATTGAATAAACTTTATATTTTCCAACGAAAGTATATGTTTTTACTAAATTTTAATAGTTATGTTTGAAATGTTTATAGTAAGTTAAAAAAAATTAAATATCACATTTTAAGTGAATGGTATCTTGTTTAAATACTCAAATATAAGTCCTCTTAAGTATAGGTATCCGGTTTTCATGTTTCGAAGCAACTCCTCCCAGAAATGATTTTTGCTCATAGAAATAATGTTTAAAAAATCATTGCTAAATGGTTTACTTCGCATTATAATACATATACTATCAACTTGACGACACAAGGTGGATTTTTTGACATTTGACTGTGGGTGGATCGAGCTTCAAGTTTCTTGGAGTATCAGATGTTTTAGCATTCAAATATCAGCATTCGCTAATATATGTATAAGCATGATATCGATGATCGTGATGGGAGCGGAATCCGATTTTCAAGAGTAAAGTTTTTGTCAAATCATGTTAAATTTAATATAACATCATAAATTATGAACAGTATTGATGCATTTAAAGTACGCATATAAATGTCCAATTTTGTCTGACCCGTTTGAAATTAACATAAAATGACAAAATGTGAATTATGGACGATGAATATACAATCCGATTTTGAAATATCTTATACGTAACATTTTATGGAAATTAATATTAATAATAATTGATTATTATATTTTGTCAACAACTTCTATAAATAGATTGATTTTTCTGGATCTCAATTTTTTTTTTCTTCAAGCAATCTTGTTATATACTTAGTAGGCACTTTATATCCTTCAATTTCTTTGCTTGTTTATCATTTCTTCTTCTTTATCTCGATTATTCTTTTTTAGAAATATGGATAATAATCTTCTTAAACTACAAAAATATTATTCATCATTTCCTATTAATTACTTGAGAAAAATATATTACATGAAACTTGAGCGAATGAGGTTACTAATGTCAAGAGAAAAAATCCAGAGGATATTAGAATTATTATTGAAGTTAATGTTCGATTTCATGTTGAACAACCTGTTTTTCAAAAACGTCTACCTGAACTCGAATAAGAGAAGAGGTAATAGATTAAAAGTTTACTATAAATGTCCTATGTGAAATTATAATACATAATGTTGTTCACTAGAATTTTTATCTAGAAATCGAGAAGATAAAATTAAATTTATAAAGTATGAATTCAGGAAAAAGTTATTGATCATCTATCGATACGCATCCTTCTGAATTTGTGCACAGAGATGTTCAGTTTATGAAATATATTCAAAGATGAAAAAGAAATATATATTGTAGATAAATCTACTTTAAACAACCATTTTTGTGAGAAAACTTGAAAAGAAGCCACTTGGATGGAGGATGAGAGCAAACTACGCAAAATATGGATGATGTCTTTCACTTTGGGAGCATTAATGTAATTTATTTTTAAATATTATATGCATTGCATATTTTGTTGTTTAATATTTTGGGAGAATAAATGTAATTTATTTGAGGAAAATCTTGAATATATTATATTTTTTTGGTCAATAATATATTATTGATGAATACTGTTATCTTTATTTTAAATCTCCATAGAGCAATGTGGTTTCGTAAATAAATTAAATAATGAAGAAAGTTAGCGTCTAAAACATAATAATTCATGAAGCACCCAAACAAATGGTTTGCATGGATATTTATTAGTTGATTTTAAGAGAAGAGCTCTTAAGTAGTTCTTTTTGTGATTATTTGTATTAAAATTTGTACTTTTCACTGTATTTAATTTTAATAGTAAATGAATATATATATATATATATATTTAAAGTATTAGTACAATCTCAATTAGTGTGTTATAATTAATACTATTGATGAATTTTTTGGCAAACTAAAAAAATTGGAATATAACATTTACATATATAAAACTAAATTTATACAGCCTGAGACCCATTTCAAGTTGGCCCACTGCCCATTCATGTCATGCACACAATAGACGATAGTTGTAAACAACATTTGTAAAACCATCATTGTGTTGCTATCAACCTCAATGTTTGCACAACATTTTCCCAAACAACATTATATGTTGACTTTTCGCAAACATTTCCAATTGACATTTCTATGATAAGTTGGGATAAACATAAGATTTTTCAACATTTTGTATATGTTGGTAAGAATGTCGTAATAGAAAATTATCTAATGCGACATATATTGAGGACGTTTGACCTTCAATCGCAATAAAAATGGATATGACGACATTTGTACAACATGTGTCAAGCATCGAGATATGAGAAATTTAGGTGACATTAAAGGTCGACATTTTGCATCATGTGTTCATATAAACACATTATATGCCGACGTTTTACGTGTTGAGAGGAAATATAGTAATAAATATGAATTGGAAGTGACATATGCGAATCAAATTTGACATTATGTCTTGGTAAGACTAAATAATATGGCATTTGTACATTAAATGACTATTGATTGTTGATTCATAATCGACTATTACTCATGATGGTTGATTCATAATCGACTATGACTATTGACTTATAGCTATGACTACTGAGTCATAATCTACAGTCATACTCAATTATGATTGCTGACTCATAATCACCTATCCATCAAAGCCCACAAAGCCCAACCTAACTAATTTTCACATTATAATTTTTAATATTGAGACATAATTATTTAGTACTTTTATGTAGATCAATTTAATAAGATTAACCCATAATTATTTAACATATATTGTGTTAAAAAATAAAGACTAAAAACATAAAATTAATACATTTTTCTCAAAAAAAAAAAAGAAACTTAATTCCAAAACTAAAACTCTACTATTAAACCCAAAAGCCCAACCCAACTAATTTTACACATTAAAATTTTTAATATTGAAACATAATTATTTAGTACTTTTTTATGTAGATCAATTGAATAAGATTGACCTATAATTATTTAACATATATTTTTTTAAAAAAATAAAAAGACTACAAAAGAACTTAATTAATTTTTCTAAAAACAAAAGAAACTTAATTCCAAAACTAAAAGCTACTATTAAACCCACAAAACTCAATCTAACTAATTTCCCACATTCTAATTTTTAATATTGAGACAATTATTTAGTGCTTTTTATGTAGATCAATGAATAAGATTAACCAATAATTATTTAACATTTAGGTGCTTTTTAAAGACAAAGACTAAAAAAATAAACTTAATTTATTCTTGTCGAAAAAAGGAAACTTAATTCCAAAATTAAAACTCTACTATTAAGCCCAACCCAACTAATTCTCACATTATAATTTTTAATATTGAGACATAATTATGTAGTACTTTTTTATGTAGATTAATTAAATAAGATTAACATAATCACATATTCACATATATTTTCAAGAAAAGATTAACATAATCACATATTGCTACTTAGTAATTTAAATGGTTTTGAATCCCACTCATGAGACGTGCAGTCTACCGCATCTTAGGCTGGTCATCGGCACCATCATCTGCAAGTGTACCAAAGAGCTCGGGACATTCTGTGGACAATGAGTTGAGTAGTCCAGTTGATCGCATGATCTGTAGTCGACCGCACATGCATCCAAACCATGCAGCACATGATTCCAATCAACTCTTAGAGTTGTAGAATATATTTTAAAACTTTAAGCATATGCATTTATTTTGAAAAACATTTCAAATACCTAACTCATGTTTTATCTTTATGAAGTGCATTTTGAAAAAAACGTTTTACTGTTATTGAGCAACCTATAGAATTTATTACTCATAGAGGTAGACCTATCTATCCTAACACTAAACCTCTAGATCCTATCTAATCTAGAAAACGCTTATCTTCAACTCTTGATAGCATACGATCTTTTCCTGAAGATTTAAAACTTTGATCTTGCATGAATTAGACATTTGAATCATAAAAAACTAACACTTATACATTAAGACTTTAGTGTTCATCAATGCTTGTCATTAATCAAAATTAAGACATTAAAAGCTTTACGCCTTTCAAATATCAATCTCACCTTCAATAGTATTATATTACGTATAATTAATACAACTAGAAAAACAAAATCCAATGAATAAACTTAATTAATGTTTCTAAGATAAAAGAAACTTAATTCCAAAACTAAACTCTACTATTAAACCGACAATGTCCAGGCCAACTAATTTCCCACATTATAATTTTATATATTTAGACATAATTATTTTTGTATTAGATTATGTAGATTAATTGAATAAGATTAACGTATATTGTTAAGAAAATATTAACATATATTTTAATTGAATAAGATTAACATATATTTGTATTTAAAAGAAAAATACTAGTGATGTTATAAAAATATATTAAACTCTATGTTAAACCCACATTAAACTATATATTGAAAACTTGTTTTATTAAAAAAAAAGACTAAAAAACGAAATGTAATTCATTTTTTTTCTCCGAAAAACAAGAAACTTAACATATTTCAGTAACATAAGTATTTCAAACCTTATTTTTAAAAAGTGTAATTTAAAGTCTAAATTATTTAAAAACTATTTTTGAAACTGATATAAACAATTTCCCCAATTTTGAATCTCCCTCCTCATTTTCCCCATAAAATTTTCAATCTCCCTCCTACTTCTTCTAAAATTTCTATGTTCTAAAGTTGAAAAATTGTTGCAAATTTCAACTTTCGCTCTCAAGTTACAAATCTCCTCCTCCTTTTCTTTCTACTTCCACTTCGTACTCTTCCTACCTTTCTTTCTATGCTTCTTCTTCTTTGACTCAGTTTCTTTTTGTGCTCAGCAAAAGACAAGAAGAAGAAGAATCCAAGAACAAATAACCAGGATGTTGGTATATGTTCGAAAGACTGGCGTCACTGGCTTCTAATCCATGTGTTAGATCTAATTTTAACCAAAATAATATTGGGTTTAATCCTTCTGATGTACACATAAATTAACTGATTTTTATACTACTTAATGACTATATTTGTTTAAAATCGTTTAATTGTCATTTAATTGATATATTTCACATTTCCTTTCTATTTCTTTGTGTTATAAGTTTTCAGTGTATTCTAGTACATTTTGGAGATAAAAAGAAGAAGAAGAAATGAAGATAAGAAGAAAAAAAAAATATATATGAACAGTAACTCCGGTGAATAGTATCATCGTCGATGATGACGTCATTTTGTTAGTAAGGATATGTGTTAAGTTATTAATAAATGGGATTATGAGATAATTTTCTTTGTACTTAATTTCTATTTGGATTTATTTAACTGGATTTATGGTCGGTTTCCCGCCTAGTCTTTATTTATTTTGCTTTATGCACTTTAAATATCGCAAATGGATGGCCAAGCCACCTATTAGTTTTAATTTACTTTTGTGTCTTTTATTTTCTTTTTATGGAAGGCCGAGCCTCCATACTTTTAGTTTAATTTATTTAAATGGCCGGTTGAACCACCTAATTGTTTAGTTAATATAAATCCAATCTTCTTTATATATATATATTTGTATATTTATTTAATAACTTATATCTATATATTAATTAAGTATTTATGTAATTCCTGTATTAATTAATATAATTATGTGAATTAATTGGATTGACAATCTAGTTAATAAACGTGATTATATAGCTAGATTATTAATCTTGTATTAATGATTCAAGTGGCATCTACTAATTTAATTGAGTTGCAGCTCTTGGCTTAATTAAATTAGTAGTGGAATTATATAATTTAAATGTATATAATTAAGCTGATTGTTATATACAATTTAATAACAATTTAATGTTGGTGATGCCTTATTTACTTAATGCAATTTGATTGAACATCCTATACACGCTGGTTGGTAGTGGTGTTTAATTAAATTAGATATTAATCTGTCTGAGCTGATCGGGATTCTAAAACCAATTATTTAATAATGTCTTGATCTATGATTAATCCCATGAAAAATATAACTTGATACTAATTCCTTGCTAACGTTTTTTTTTATCATTATAATTCCAAATTCCTTTTTAATTCTATTCTCAAAATACCAAAAACCCCCCCAAAACCCTTTCCGATTAACGATTTTAATTTAAGAGTTGACAAATCTCTGTGGATTCGATCCCTCCTACTTCCCTATTTACATAGGAATGTTAGGTTTAAATTTGAGAGCCGTATGACAGGCTTCGTCAAATTTTGGCGCCGTTGCCGGGGATTTGTTTTAATTTCTTCTATTAAATTATTAATCTTTTTCTTTTGTTACAAATTTCATTCCTTTTGACACCAAACAACAAGTTCATTGTTGTATGCACTTAAGAAGTGGTAAGATCACCGGAGAAGGACAAGGGAGTAAAACACCAGTTGAGATCAAAGAACAAGCTACGGATCTTGAAGAAGGCAAGGCAGAAAATCAACCGATACCCAACTTATTTCTGGTGATATTCTTCCTACTGATCTTTTAAATATGGCTTTGAATCAAGATCTCTGAAAGAACTCACTGCTCCCACTCTTGATGAACACCTTTATGCATTATTTTTCCACAAGTATGCTAATTTTAAAATGCATACTGGTTTTAACAATGTTTGCCAACTTTTAATGGATTACCTGGAGAAGATCCACTTAGGCACATTAGGAATTTCATGTTATTTTGCACTAATTTGAAACAAGAAGGTACAGAGATGAGTTTTAAACCGCGTTCTTTTCCTTTTGGTTACAAAATATTGCAAAAGATTGGTTATATGATTTGCCTTCGGGATCTATTCCAGATTGGACTGGAATGCAAAGAGCTTTTTCTAGCTAAATATTATCTTGCATCTAGAACTGCAACAACAGTCCGAAAGGATATAAGTGGCATAAGACAACAAACTGGTGAAACATTGTATGAATATTGGGAAAGATTTAAAAGATTATGTGCTAGTTGTCCTCATCATCAAATACCTGAACAACTATTAATTCCAATATTTTTATGAGGGTTTGATTTCTATGATAGGATGACAATTGATGCTGCTAGTGGTGGTGCTCTTCAGATAAAACCCCACAAGCTGCACGTGAATTAATAGCTAACATGGGTGCTAATTCACAATCTTTAAACACCAGGAATGATACTGTCAGGAAAGTTAATGAGTAGATGCATCATCATCATCATCATCTACAGAAATTGAGCAAAATTAGATCACATCCTTATTACCAATTTAGTGTGGTCAATTAGTTGGAAAAGAATCAATGCAAACAGTAAAAGCATGTGGAATTGTTTAGGCATGACCATCCTCAGATTCTTGTCCTACACTTATTTCAAGAGGACATGCCAATGCA